>KB293301.1:244179-282356 GCA_000328365.1 Capitella teleta | reverse complement strand
AACAGAATAATTATTAAATATACATAAACAATTTATGGTATACTAGTAGAGATGCACAAGGTAGACCAAAAACGAAGTAGTAATAATTGAGAAAAAAGACGTACATGATTATGATCCATATGAATTTATACAGAGGAATTTGAGTATTCTTTTTGCAGCCTTTTTAAATTTATCTAACAGATTATGAGGCAGTAATAATGAGTTGATCAGTTTTGGAGCTTGATAGAGAATGGAGGTTTGCCTGATCGAAGTACGAACATTTGGGAGAGTTATTTGCTTGACTTCAAGTGTTATGAGAGTGTTGGGGAGTATTGAGAATGGGTAAGAATATTTCAGAGAACGAGGCAGGAAAGAGGTTAAACTTTAGTTTTAGTTTCATTATGAAGTTGGAGCAGGATATAGTGAACAGATTGTGTATTTTTAAAATATTGCATTTTTAAATAGTGCGTTTGTGTGTGTGAGAAACTCAGCTTGGCAAATAATTCTTACAACACGTTTCTGTGCCAGAAGATGATCAAGATGCACTTTGGTGGTCTTGCCCCAAATTAAGTTACAGGATGTAATGTATGAATATATTAAGGTATTATACAGTAAGCAAAGTGTGTCACAGGTTTGAAATTTTGATACCTTTTTTATACTTCCTGTTGATTTTGCTATCTTTTTACAGATATGTGTTATGTGAGGTGACCATGTCAAAGCACTATCAATGACTACTCTAAGGAAGTTTGTTTGTTTGACTGTGTCGATTGCAGCATTGTCGAATTTCAGATTGAATTGTAAATTTCCGAGTCTGGTGTTAAGGGTGAAAAGAATGGAGTGTGTTTTTTATAAATTGAGGAATAACCTATTTGCAATAAACCACAAATTTATATTAATCAGGTCTGCATTGAAGGATTCGATCTGTCAGTTCATGTATGAATTTATACCAGAGATAAAGATGTTGGTATTATTGGCGTACATTATTGGGAATGTGTGTTCAAGAGCATGATTGAGGTCGTTAATACAAGTAATAGTATGTAATTTATGCACGGTTTAGACACTAAAAATACGCAAGGATGATTGGCTGGCCGACTCACTGAGTGGTATAATATAATTAATGAGCACTTTTAAATGCTTGGAATGAAATTACCCTTGACTGTGATAATTCAGATAATGATCTGCAGTGTTTGTAATAATTAAATCAAGTATTTAGCTGACATACTACGTACAGCAGGATTAGAGACCCTTTAATAATTATAGGATACCATTGTGTAACACTCAGTTGGCCGCTTCGACCTGGCGTCGTCTGCTCGTTAGACAATGTATAGGATACCTAAGCAAGATGCCATGATCGAGGTACTTCCCGTACTAGTATACAGACCTCGCCCCGATTTATATGTGTCATCAATTATTGTTTTCAATACTTGATAGCACAGATAAACCGGGTGAGCCAAGTACACGTGTAACTGTAAGCACGTTGGTACACAATGCACTGCAGCGACTAGGCGCCAACGTTGAAGAATGTGCGCACCACATTGTGACAATCCACATATAATGATATATACTAATATACTAATAATTTTCATAAGATCGAAAAACAGTTAAACGTTAAAACTTCAAACAAGAATTAATAGTATTTGACAAGACAATTATTATATTTCACCCACCGATTTGCATTAGGAACATCTACCACTCGAAGAAATATTTTACAAAGCCCGTATCTGCGAAAATCGAAACCGAAAGAAATATTTCGTCTGCTTCGTTTGGCGCGCTTTTTACGAAAACGCCCGTCGCATTTCACCGAAAGCTGCGTGGCTGCGATTTTGACACTTAGCGACTTACTGGAATTTTCTTTGAAAAAGCTAGGATGCCGCGTTTTTTGGCAGTCGATTATTTCGCACAGGTAATTAATTCGTGGTAATAATTATAGTTCTATACTACTGCAATCCTATGTCGACCGTTAGGGCCGAAGTCCCATTACCCGAGAGCTGGTCAGGTCAGGTCAGGTCAGGTCAAAAGATTTAAGTCTTTTTGAATAAAAGGCCACGGGCGTTATGATTGTGAATTAACGTGTAATTGTAATTCGTTATAAATATACTTCTTCGGTGACTCTATACTGTATACTATGTACGCTGTTTACTACATGTACTGTCTATGGTGGTATGCAGGATGAAGAACCCTCAGGATTTATCCCTCAGTGTAAGGGGAAAACCCAGGCTTCTGTTCTGGCACCCATATCACCGTCATGATCACCCGAATGGGTTAGATGGAGCCATAAAATTACCCTACCGATATTATGCCTCATTCTATGCTAGTAATTGCATGGAATTTGGATGATGTATATATATGATTTAATTATATGCATGTACATGATTGTATACGTTAGAAATACTGAAGATAAATAATTAAAAACATATACAAAAATTTATCCTTGATAAACAGGCAGTACAGGAGAACAATTCCTTGATGGAGCGTCTTCAACTGACTGCGCCAATGCTTTTGGATGAACCAGACCAATACCCTCATAATGGACGTTTAACAACCGAGGCAGCAACGTATCGAAAACCTTGGTGTAAAGGTATGCTGTAAATGTAATTTAAGTAAATAACATTAATTAAAGAAAAAAACCTGACAAGGTTAAATAAATGCCCAGTTTTTAAAATAACATAATGGCTCCATAAATGAGATTACTTTCTTCAATAATCAAACTCTCATGTCAGCTCCCATCGATCGAAGTTTGCTGTTTGACCGCGCATCAGAAGAAGTCCTCGGTGAACTCAAGAAGATGTCAAGTTGCATTTCATCATTGGAACCAATGAAGTATGAATAATGGTAACCCTCCGCCTGTTTTGCAATTATTTCTTTATGCAGCTGTAGCTTCAACCAGAGAAATCCTGATTTCATTTACAGCTCACAGAATTCTTTGACGGATGAAGAGCTCTTCGCAGCTGATTTCCAACATTTGAAACAGTTACAGCTGCAGAAGAATAAAAATCAAGGAGATTTCAGTGAAGGTTTGGAGTTTCATCAAAATAAACAGAACAGAACAAGATCAAAAAATCATTTTTAGAAACGAAAAATGGCTCAGATGATCTGGAAACCAAGTGTGAGATCAATTTTATTATTGATATCATTTATCAATTCTATCACAGACATTCTCAACAAAGCTGAGCATTACCTGGAGGAGCCAATTGAGACAATGATCCAGAGCAGCCCAGCTAAACCATCGCTTGAGAATCTCCTGCAAAGACTGAAGCCGCAAAACATTCCGGATCCGCTGTGTTTTGAAACTGACACCAAGAAAAAATCGCTCAAATGCCTGCAGTTGGTATTATTATAATCATTGAAACCTTAAATTCAAATTTCTACCCATGTTGTTCAGGCCTGACATGAAGTATGAAACTGAATTCATCAATCAGCCTCAGCGGACTGTCAGTGAGGTGTTTAAGAAGGAGAACATTCCTGTAGAAGTCAGTATATATATGCAATAGCTAATGTACTATGTCTGTGAATATATTACTATGGTTTTATTATTTTATGTTTAGGTTGATTGTATTGAAGAGAGATTAGTGATTCAAGAACAACAGAATATCTTAACTCAGAGGCTTTCAGTGAGTCAATTGAAGGCTTTGATGTCATCTTCTGTGGAGGATACTGAGACAGTCGATCTTTATATCAGGTAATAATTGTGATATACAGAGCAGACTAAAAATGTTGTTGCTTCAGCACAACCACTTTTGCTGGCATAGCAATGTAGTCTTATAATTAAAAATCAATTCGATAGACTACTTTTGGATCACTCTGTGCAAATAACTATTGTGATTTGATTTAGGAAAGAAGCGAGTTTGATGTTCAGTCCAGATAGAATAACCGACATACAGAGAAATACATTCGCAGTTGAAACGGACAGATGCAACGAAACTCCTGACATGAAATTTCTCGGTGAGAGGGGTTTCATAATTCTGTGAAAAGCAATGATATTTATTATCTCCTCATATCAGAGCCCACTATACCCGACAAACCTGCCTGCATCAAACACAGCTTCAAAGATCTTAAGGACAGAGTGCAATTAGAGGTGGAGCCTCTGCAGAAAGATTCTGGGAAATTTGATCTCACCGAGAGATTAAAGCGGCGCAATATAAAAACCATGCAATCAGACCTAGTTTCGTCATTTCCAAAGCCAACAAAGCAGTTACTAAACCTACCCTCAGAGAAGAAAATATCTCCAGCCGAATGGAATTTGGTAGCTCCTGAAAAGTCAAAAACCCTCGAAACTAAGAATTCTCCAAAGACTTTCAACAAAAACACAACAAAAACAGGTATTTTTTCCACTCTTGAATTTTAAAACACTCCCTCTCTCAAACGATCGTTTATAGGTGAATCTAATCAAATCGCTAAACAGATAGTATCTCGAAATGATGCAAATGCTGAAAACCTAAAAACATCTGTTTCGATGGACAAAGCTCATAAATCGCTGATCCCAATAGGATCAGGAGGCAAACAAATTCAACCGCGACGTCCATCAGCAATGAGTGATCCGCTGGATAATTTCCTCAAAATGCGAGGAGCAGAAAGAGCTGAATGCATGAAAGAAGAAGTGGCATCAAAAGTTGAGATATCACCATTGAAAACTGAGAGGCCAAAGCAATTTACAGATAAACCCACCAGAAACATGGTTTCCTCTATTGTGGTTGATGTCCACCTCTCTGGTAATTAACAAACAACGTTTATTACACCTTTATTAGAATTTTTAGAATTTGTTAACTTTCAGATGAGTACAAAAAACTTTTGGAGTTGCTTGTGAAGCACGCAGAACCTTTGATGAAGGTTCTGAAGGCAAAGGGTTTGCTGCCTGCCATGCAGACATTCATCGCATTCACACCGGATGTCACTCGCTACATACTGCGACAGCATGAGAAAGTGCGCAAGGGCAGTGATCAGCAAGGTATGGTGTCTAATTATTTATTTATTAATAATTATAATAAAAAAGGAGTCATCACACCGGAATATGAAGCCATGGTGATTATCCATGTACTAACCGGCACCATGGATAACCTGGTGCACTGCAGTCTGAGTTCAGCCATCTCTCACTTGCGAGATATCTATGACAAGAACACTGAGCAACTGGGAGGTGAAGGAAAACTCCACAATGACTTGTGTCAATCTAAATAATGATGGATCATTTGCAGCCTATTTGGAGCCAATTCTGCGGTGTTTGTTTGACGCTCACTGCGCTCACACTCAGTCCTCTCTTCTGCACCCAAAGGCAGCGGCTTTTGGGAGAAACGTCACCGCGTGGCTTCGACAGCAGCGCCTGGCTCTTTGCACATTCACGCCCAAGGTACATTTGCACCCACACACACCCCAAAAAACAACATCCTCCCACGCAGGTCCTAGTGCTAATGAAGAGAAACACTGAAGCGTCCCTGGCACACATGAAAAGCACCTGCAATCTGATCAATTGCCTCAATCCTTGCGTTGTTCGTGATGAGAAACAGATCCCTGCAATGTTAGCATAATAAGCGTTCCCATGCACCCTCTTTGTTCTGCTTCTACAGGCTGCGGCAGCACAATTGCATTATCACAACAAGCGTGATGAAGGAATCGTCTTCAATCGATATGTTTAACCTGATGGTTGATTATGAGTTCAACGACATGGCGCCTTGCAATGAGCGCCAGATTTCCTTCATCGGATTAAAACTGCAAATTGAGAACACTGTGTGCAGTGCTCATGAAGTGTGGGCGGCTGCCTCTCTGAACAGCGTTCCTCTGAAACAGCCAGAGACGAAACTAAAACGCAAGACCACTCTGATTGCCTCGCATAATATCATGCAACAGATAAAACTTGTCCAGATATTGGAAAAGTGAGCGGGTGTAATGATTAAATTAGGATTTGTCTTTTTTCTCTTCTGTTAATTTCAGCCAGAATTGTGATCTGATTGAGCGCAACTTCGAGGAGGCGAGCGACACGATTGCCTTTGCAGATATCATTGTGGATCCAGAGAGCTGTGTAATCCTAAGCAAAGATGACGTCATCTGCATCAATGTCGACGCCTTTACACAGCGCGTGGTGATGCTGAGCGAAAAGTTCACTTTGTGCTGGGTTCTTCTGCAAACCACAGCAACCAGCTCAGCAACTCAGTCAGCTCTGAATTTCATATCAAACATTCGGCTGTATGTTCTGATATTTACACAGGAACGCGATGAAAGTTATTTTCAGCATTGCTGGCTCCCTTTCGCCAGACTTTGATTTAAAGGTCGGATTTAAACATGCTTTGCTTTGTGTTTACTATAATATACTATGCAATTATTAGATGGTATTAACAACTGGCATAAAAGAAACGGCAAACCTTATTTGGCAAATAGTTTCTTGTACTAAGCGCAAGAAACAACATGCAAGCCAAGATGAGTGGATTAATCCTTACTTCACACAGGCAAGTAAAACATATCAATATTACCTTCAATCCTGATTGTATTTTAATTCCAGCAAGAAAAGTTTTTGCTTGGAATTCCAGCCTTGAATTCTCTGAGGTTTTATTATTTTATTCATTAAAATTCATGAACACAAATGCACTTATTTTGCTGTCAGTGCACAGCGTTTGCTGATGGATGTCAGTTTGGAGAGAGTTCTCAGAATGGAACCACAAGAACTGCAGAAGAAATGTCCTTGGCTGTCACTGTCATCTGCTGAGGTATACAACGCATGACGTGAAATTAATCCTTACTCTTGAGAGATGTCACAGAACGTCACAATGCACCTGCGTAAGCATTGCAATCAGCAGCAAGAGGAACAGATGTACTCGGTGCATTCACAAGATCAATCCTTGGATGAGCTTGTCAGCTATGGTCCAGTTGGGCAGGCGTACACTGACCAAGTCAGCCCGGATTGGTCACCGCAACCTCAGGACTTGAGACCAAATGCCTTCACCAGAGCAGTCATGGAGGATTCATTTGATGTCCCTCATAATGAGAGCATCATTGCAGGCTTCTTGGACGACCGTGTAGTTGAGGATGTCCTGAAGAACCCTCTGGAGTTCCTGCAAGGGTCCTCAACCCAGTGGTCAAGTAGGAGTCCATTTGATAGCCCTGACTCAGGACCCAAGGCAGTCAGAGCCACCGCCCCAGTCACACCACAGAGAAGGCGTGAACCCATGCAAGCCATGCATCTTCTGCCTTCGACACAATCGTCATCCAACCAACAAAATAACAGATGGATTCATCAGAATTTTCAACCATCTCAGCGTATTAGGCAAGGTAGGAAAAGTTGATTGCAATTTATGAAAATGCAAATTCATGTATAGATGGAAATTTTGATTCAGGAAGTGAATTATCAAGGGAGAAATTTGGTAAAATTCTTCTAACACCAAGTAAGAAAAGAAAGCTGAGCTATGAAGCAATACCAGGGATGAAAGGCGGCCAGACCAGACTAACTTTCTTGTAGAGGTTTTCTGTTGCAATTTTTGTTGGGGTTATATTTGATTTTTGAATATTTAATGAATGTTGTAAATTATTTAAGAAATTTGTAGACTAATAATAAAAATAGAGAGAAGGAGAAACTCAAGAGACAATTTTTGAAAATTTCATTTATCAAGAAACTGATGAGCATAATTACAAATGACGTCATGTGGACTCCTCTCCTGGCTGTGGGGGGTGCACCAAAACCTGATCAATCAGTCCAAATTCTTTGGCTTCTTCAGCACTCAAGAAGTGGTCCCGCTCCATATTTTTCTCTGTATAAAAACAATGAAGAAATTGCATTAATTTAGTGTTTAATAGAACAAACCTATGGTTTCAAGAGACTGCAGCGAGTGTTTCACATAAAGGTTGTTGATCTTGGTTTTCAATGTGAGAATTTCCTTGGCTTGGATTTGGATATCTGTGGCTTGACCCTACACAGATATTAAGAATGATGGAGAACAGTGAATGATTCAAGGTGGCCAACCTGAGCACCTCCATGAGGCTGATGAATCATAATGCGTGAGTTAGGTAAGGAATGACGCATGCCTGGAGCCCCAGCACACAGCAACAGGGATGCCATGCTGCTGGCTTGCCCAACACACCATGTCGCAATAGGGGGCAGCACATACTGCATGGTGTCGTAAATACCCAGACCTGCTGTCACCACTCCTCCTACAGTGGAGTGAGTATGACATAATCACAGCACAGAGCTTCCTTCTTACCAGGGCTGTTGATGTACATGTGAATGGGTTTCTTTGAGCTTTCCGACTGTAAGAAGAGGAGCTGTGCCACAACAAGACTTGACACATGATCGTTAATCTGCAAGAAAAGTTGTCACATGAGTAGAAACTAGAAAGCCCGTCTGTTACTCACTGGGCCCATCAAGCAGATGATGCGCTCCTTGAGAAGTCGAGAGTAAATGTCGTAGGAACGCTCTCCTCTGCCGGTCTGCTCCACCACGATGGGCACCATGAAGCCCATGGGGTCATCGCGTCCGTTGTGAAAGCCTCTTCTCAGTACACTGACACAAGGACGCACTTGGGCGAGCGTCTGTGAAGAAGGAACATGATGAGCAGCATCACTGCTTTTGCATAATGACTAGAGGAAGGAATTATGAAAGTGCTCGTTCTCTTTGACATTCTATCGCATACAGCCTCGTGGTTCAATAATCAAGACCAACAGACTTGGCCAAGGAATGACAGTCAACAATAAACTGAATTTCATCACAATCCATGGCTTGTACAGTAGAACCTGTGGTATACGGACAGCTGAAACCAAGTGATTAATCTGGAATGATTCATTGGCCAAGACAGCCAGTTATCTTAGCTCACACAGAGAATGCCACGCCCATTTTAAACAATCGAAATCAACTTGAATACCCCAGGAATGTTGTGACATCCAGTTAAATATGAGATGAAAGGAATTACATAATCAAAGGAAAGAACATCGATAATACTGTCCGCATATCGCCATGGAGGGCTGTCCGCTGTCCAAATAAGACAGGTGTCCACAATACATAACACAATGAGGTCCCTATCTTTTAACATTACGAGACATATTGCCAAAGAATTTCATCTGAATACCACAAATGTCCGTATAATCCCTGTCCGTATACCACAGGTTCTACTGTACATATTTTAAAAGGATTATATTATAGTCTACATGTTCCATCCACACTGAACCTAAAGGTCAAAGTCTGGAGGAGCAAAATGTAATGGACAGGTCAAGTTGATCCAAGCCCTGTGACCCTGTGAACGACCTCAAATAGACCAACTGATCTAGGACACAAGGTGGAAGGCTCGATGCTCAGAGAACGACATGATAGAGGACCAGCAGGATGATATGTCCTCTGCGAGTGCCATCAGCATATGGAATAGCATCTTCCTTGTCCCAGGCTGTGACATTGACACTTTGTACATGGTACAATTATACTACGAATTGGTTATGTAATATCATCCTTTGTTGAAAATAGTGTAACTTGAACTAAATTTCAGTGGTTAAACTTGTAATTGTCAGTGATGTACTTACAGTACTTACAGGTACTTACAGGTCCTCTTCTGATCTTCAGGCTTAAATAGCCTCTTACGATCAGCTCCTTTTATTTTATTATATTTTGATACATTTTATGGTGGCCGGAATGGATTGTGTTTAGGGTGATTCTTTAGATGATGGTCCAGTCTCCTTTCGAAAGTTGCTATTGATGGGGATGCAACGATTTCTGATGGCAGTTGATTCCAGAGCTGGGCTATCCTGATTTTGAAGCTATTTTTTCTGAGTTCCGTTCTTGCTGGTTGGTGGTAAAGTTTTAGTGGGTGTCCTCTTGAAGTTCTGCTATTGAATTGGAAGAAATTTTAAGTTATTTGGGTGTCGTAATATTCTGTGGCTATTTTATAGGTTTCTATTAGGTCTCCTCGGATTCTTCTGTACTGCAGGGTGGGAAGTTTAAGTTTTCTTAGTCTTTGTTCATAATTTAGATCTTTCATTCCTGGTAATATTCTAGTAGCACGACGTTGAACATTTTCTATTGCGGTGATGTGTTTTTGTAAGTGTGGTTTCCATACCTGATTAGCATATTCAAGGTGTGGCCTAACAAAAGATTTATATAGGAGAAGAAATGTGTGGTTATCAAGGTAAGTATATGTCCTTCTGATGAGGGCCATGATGGAATTAGATTTTTTAATTTTCGCTTGGATGTGGTGATCAAAAGTTAGCCTATTGTCGAGTATAACACCGAGATTTCTTTCGATTATTGTTTTATTTAGGGGGCTGTTGTTCATCTGGTACTGCCTGTGGTTTATTCCGGATCTGCTGATCGTCATGCTTGAGCATTTGTCAGGGTTGAAAGTTAGAAGTGATTCTAGAGTCCAGTGGTACATATTATTAATATCTTCTTGAAGTAGGAGTGAGTCTGTAGGTTTAGTTATTTCACGAAATATTTTGGCATCATCGGCAAACAGGAATGTTGGGGACGATGTTACATCTGGTAGGGAATTTATGAATATGATAAAAAGTGTAGGTCCCAAAACTGACCCTTGTGGTATACCGCTCTTAACTTCTGCCCATGCTGATGTAGCTTCATGGATGGTCACTCATTGCTTTCGATGTGAGTGGGCTCAGCCTTAAATATGACCTTCAATTCATCCCAGTGTAGCAAAAACGGGTCGTGGTTCACAGGACAAGCTCGGCCTCAGCAGTCAGGGGCTGAGTGGTTTGAGTGGAGAGTGGGATACTGAGTAACTGGGTTACAGTTACAGTCACAGTGACAGTCACACAGTGACAGTGGCCGAGTGGGCAGGTACTAGGTAGCGGTGAGACCGCAAGTGTAACAGGGTTGTTTAATTTATGAAAATTTGAATTTCGAAGGTAGATTCTTCATAAAAAAAAAAACGAACATATACTTACACGAAGAGAACGGGTGAAAAGCATGTTGATATCTGACAAGAGAAGACGAATGCAACAAGAATCAACTATAATTTCATAACATAAAAATCAAACAACATAAAACAGGAAGCTCGAGTGTTCTATCGATCAAGTTGACCATGCGAAATTTCAGGTAACGAACATATCATTTTCAGACATCTTTATCTTGAAATTGTTCAAGAGAAAACGATGTATACAATGCAATGGTAAATAAATAAAGCGGGTATTAATTATCATAAAGACGCAAAACACTGCTATTCGTCGTACTAATGAGAGCTTACACGCGAACGTTATGACTACATATGCTGCTTTATGCGTTATGAATACAAACACTTACACTTTTTCCTCTAATGCAGATCATTTTTCCGAAAGTTAAGCGCTCTTGGCGGAATTTTAAAAGCTTGTAACAGTTATTATCAGCGTAGCGTTATTTGTAGACAAGGATGGTTACATATTACTGAAAAATATTAGTCAAGTTTACACGTTATGATGTTGCTCAACTTGCTGCAAAACATGTCTGTAATGGTAATCATGACGCACATTTCTCCATTTGGTTTAGTATGTGGTTGCTAAGGAGCATGGTGTAGCAGAGCAAGTAAGTTCTACAGGATTAGACCGCTATCAACTGTTGCTAATCAAGTCCCAAAACTATTCCTGCATCGAACGTGTCTTTGCACGACGACAACGAGTCTAATAAGAAACTAATTATAATTGAAATCACAAATGCCAATAGCCAATAGGCCTACTATTAATAATTATGTACCCACATGTACTACCGGTAATATATATATGCAGTTAAATGAATACAAATTTATAGAATCACAACACTAGTCTGACTAGATACATATATAGTTATACATGTCGTTGGTCTATGTCTAGCTATTCAAACTCAAATTCCTGTTTGCATGAAGGGTACTAAGTAGCATAAACCAATACACCGTTATACTTTTGGCACCTGCAGCACTTTTGTAGGGCATACAATTAAAATTTATTCACAATTACGATTACATGGTATTATTATTTGGTTCTAACAAACTTCTATTAGTTCATTTAGTTTATTCATGAAATCATATATCTATAAACATGTATGTGTACTTCATGTTGATAGCTTTTTTATTGACTTGCATTTTTTTTTAATTATCTTTTGTTTATTTTACTTGTATATAATTTAATTTTTCATGTGTACAATGCATTTAAAAAGGTTTTACTTGTCAACTGCATTTTATAAATCTGAATAAATAAATAAATAAATAAATAAATAAATAAATAAATAAATAAATAAATAAATAAATAAATAAATAAATAAATAAATAAATAAATAAATAAATAAATAAATAAATAAATAAATAAATAAATAAATAAATAAATAAATAAATAAATAAATAAATAAAATAAAATTTATAAATAAATAGAAAAATAAATATCACTCAGTGTAAACAATTTACATGTAACTTTATTTCTTTTCTTTGGCTGAAATATAGGAGAAGGAAGTGTCAGAAATGATCAAAATCTTATTTCTGGATTGTGTGAATCAACCTATGATTTTCAATAAATGTCCAAGTTAACTTAATTATTAATTAAATAATAATATTTAAGCTGAACTGGTGGTTATTACTGAAACAGGTCACATCATTTTCCCTTCCCCTTCCCCCTGCAGTTTAAAGGAGACATAATGGAAAGCACCTCCTGGATTGAGGCCCAGCGTCTGCAGCGCATCAAAGTGAACCGGGTCGCAATCATGCAAGAGCTCAAAGTGGAGCATATTTTGGCATCGCTTATCCAGAAGGGCGTTCTAAGTGAAGAGGAAAGAAACAAAATATGCACAGGAAAAAGTACCACAGAAAAAACACGTCATTTCTTGGATGTTCTAGTCCGGAAAGGCAGAGATGTGAACTGGTATGGCAGTTTCCGAGAGGCTCTCAAGGAACCGGTCACCCACAACTCTGAAGTCAAGAAAAAATACCGCATGCTGATTGAGTTCTTAGACAACACCATCTTACCAGATGCAAACAAAATGCGGATGAACCCATACAATGCCCTACCAGGGATACACAAGATACATAGCCTGGAAATCTCTGAAAAGAATCTCAGTGATTCCAAAGTCAGGTTTAGTTTGCCAGAGAATGAGGAAGGCAATCGAAGAGGAGAAACCAAACCAAAAGACTCAAAGCAGATGCTGATCAAGGGCTACTACGCCAAGTGGGTGCTGGCGCCTGAAAACTATGCAACCCTGATTGATGAACCTGAAGAGTTGTTTGCATTATTGGAGAATGCAAATGAGGAGAGTTTGCTTCAACAGGAGAAACAAACTCTTCAGCAGATTCGCAGGTTTGAGCTGATCTACGCTTTGAGCAAAAGGAAGAAACTTCCGGAAGGCGTGGAGCTCTGCATGAATAGTGCCGTTGAAGAGATTCTCTGCGACCAAAATGCATCGCATCTCTATGTCAAATATTTCCATATGCTAAAAGAGAAACACAATTTGGATTTATTGGCAGAGCTGGTCGACTCCTTCTACACCACTATGACAAGTGTAGTGCTCTATTCGGATCGAGATGGGGCTGAAAGAGCAGGTCGTGTAGGACTAGCGCTGAGTGAATTCCTTCTGGATGTCAGCTGTTTTGATCTGGCCAATCAGACGATGAGATGTCTCGTTGAAGGTTTAGCAAAGCATGATGTACTTTCCACACAACTGCTGCAGTGGAAGGCTCTGGTTAAGCTTTTTGAGATGCACAACATGAACCTTGATTTCCTTGAGGCAGAAGCCGCCCACAAAGCAGCCACCATCGTCGGGGAGAAGATTAAACAGCATCCGTTTGGGGCGTCGCTGCTTGAGGAGTCCTCACTCTTTTGCGCTCTCAGCAGCAGCTTCAGGGAGCAGGGAAAGACGTCTTCCGCCTACTCATGGGCTCTAGCTGCTCTCAAGGTGAGAGAGCATTCAGCTAATGTGGCTCAGTTCTGATCAAGTTAATTTGCAATAGAATGTAGGTTCAGACTGCAAAAGCCTCGTCATTGAAACGCTGTGTTGTGCTTCCGAAGCGTTCTGTCTCCACTTTGAAGTGCCTCAAGCCGAAGATCTCGTGCTGCAAGCTGTCAGCAGAGCAAGGTGAACTTATCGCCTCTTGACGGCTGCATTAATTGACGTTTGTTTTCTTTCAGGGATGAATTTAGCACTTACAGTCCACAATATGTAAAAGCTCTGCTCTGCTACTGTCACTACTCAAATGAATATCGGCAAGATGCTCAAGGAGTAGAAACAGCAAGAGTAGGTTAAGGATGATCACTGAGGTTCCCATTGAGTTAAGCCTTCTCCTCAAAAACAGACCGCAGTGGAGATCTCTGACCTGTTGTTCAACGCTTCCCACATGCTCAGAGCATTAGCTCATCAGGCATTAGCCAGGGCTCTTGTGGTCACTCAACAGTTCACAGATGACGAGTACTTTGACCACTGCCTCAAAGCTTGGCACATTGCCATGGAAGTACTCCCGGGGGATCACCCCCGCCTGGCGTCATTCCAATTCACTCTCGGTAATCAACCCCTGCCTGCCCCTCACACATGTTGAACTGATTTCCTTTCACAGCTCAATGCTTGCAATGGAGATCTTCTCTTTCCAACGACAAAGCCAAAGAGAAACATCTCTTGTGGGCGGAGACAGAAGCAGAGGCTGCTGTTGCCACCTTCTCAGGAAAGTGGGGTTCCCTGAGCCCAAAGACCATCGCAGCCAAACACCTTCTAGCGCAGATATACACCAAAATGGATAAGTAAGGCCACTATGCAAGGAATCCCTCTGTAATCAAATGATACCTTTTGCAGGTTACCGGCTGCATTAGCATTAATTCAAGAGAACATCAACACAAGCCAGAAATCCTTAACAATTCATGTCATGCAAAAGCATCTCATCAAAGCCACTTTGGGAAACTTCTACTGCAGTTCTGAACAACCAAGAGATGCGATCCCAATTCTCTGTGAAGTCATTGAGGGTGTGGGTTCGTACGGCAGATGAGACACTTATCAGAACTTTTCTCATCATTATCTTGCAGATTGTCGTGGCACATACCTGTCTTGGGTGCACCTGTCATACGATAGCCTCATTTCTTCCTTGAAATCAATGGATGAATCTGAACGCGCTAATATATATCAGAACAAACTCATGGATTGGATGATGAGGAACCCCAAACCATCAGCTGCTATCACCTGGTATCAATTGCATTCCTCTCCTGTCCCCTACAGCGAATGGCTGAAAAATTTCATGAAAAGGAAATGAGAGAAGGATAAGATTCTTTTTAGAGTGGAGCATTATTTATCTGTGATATTTTATTATCTTTACTGGTATTTTTTTCAGTACAGTATTACTCTTTTGAGATTATTTTGTACACTTTAATTCCATGACCTTATTTTGCCTTGTACTCCTGTTTTATTATTATACACCTATATTATGCTCAGTTTTACTTCATAATGGGTACTTTCAATACTCATGCGTATAATTCTTTTCTGCTTCTACTGCCACTGTGGATCTATTTTTGTAAAACATAAATCTCCCCAAAACAAAGAGATCATTTCTCAAGCAATATTTGTGTTTTATTTGCAAAGGAACTTCAATAACTCAAGTAACAATGGAGTGTACTTGATATCTACGTCGGAATTCTGCCCCGGAGGTACTCAAGAATCGCAAGTGTGCCTTTGCTAAGTATCGCAGGACGCGGTTGTCGTATCGCATTTCCCTCCAGTTGAAGAGACCTGCACAAACATCACAGCAGTTATTCGTCATATTATTTCACCCTCTTCCACACACCTCAATTGAGTCACTAATCCTAACTCTGGTGGCACTTGTCGAATGTCATTATTTTGCAAATCAAGGGTGGCCAGCTGAGCCAGTGACTTCAAGCCCTGTGCATCAATTTCAGCAATTTGATTGCTGCCTGCAAGAATTATCTCCAGACAAGGTAAAGAGTAGACAACCGAGGGAATGGAAGTGAAGCTGTGGGAATTGAGATTAGGATATTGTAATCTTACAGAATCTTCTTACCGGTTGAACGAGATGACCAGTTCCCTGAGGCTGCTAGCATTGGAGAGTTCGGCCGGCAAGGACAGCAACTGGTTGCCTCCAAGGTCAAGCATGACTAAACGACTCAAGCATCCAATGCTAGCGTCAATGGTTGTCAGTTTATTGAAGCTTAGGTTCAGCTCACACAAAGAATCCTTCAGGGATTCTATCCTGAAAGCAAATTGGCATCAATCAAAATCCAAACCTTTGGATCCAGCTCACTGTTTGGGATACTGTGTCAGCTGATTTTTGCTGAAATTCACAATTGTGACTCCTCCTGACTGAGCCACTGCCCAGAGCTCATCTGGAATGGCTGTGACCTTCTTCTCACTGGAAATTAATAAGGTATAATTATGACTCGCGGGTCCTTGAAATATTAACCTGTAGTCGAGGGCTTTCGAAGAGGAGACCAGATGAGGGTCAACACCTGAACTAGCGCCTCCCACAATTCCTGACGTTCCTTTGGAGCTCTGTACAGCTGATTGAGGAGCAGTGGGGGCTGACTCAGCCATGCGACTACGTAGATATTTCTTCAACTCATTGGTTCCCCTCTGCATAAAATGTTTCTCAGTTCAAGTAGGCAAATATGAACAGTATTCTCACCATAATGATGTCCCTACGAATGCTTTTCAATGGATTTCCATCTAAAACAATGGATTTCAAATTTGGCAATGTGCCAAGTTCATACGGCAAACTGTAAATTAAAATTCAATTGAATTGAGCTGATCCTCACTCGTACAGCTACTTACGCTGATATATTGTTGTTGGTGAGATCCAACCGCTCCAACATTTGCAGAAGAACAATCTCAGATGGAACTTTGGTCAGTCGATTATCACGGAGATCGAGGACAGATACTGAATGCATTTCTCTCAGCTGCTCCTCACTTAGCCCTTGGATGGCATTGTTGCCCAAATGCAGCTCCTATAATGGATCAGCATACAGTGAGAAAAAGTCCTCAGGACTTCCACACCTTCAGAGCAGTGCAATGCTGCAGAGAGGGAAGGTGTGTGAGGCGATTATGTCGCAAGTACAGCTGCTCCAGTTTATTCAGGTGTCCGAGATCATCCGGCAGAGTGTGTAACTGATTATGCGTAGCATCCAGGGTACGCAGTCCTGAACAACAGACTTCCATATTAATGAAACACAAATTTTCAAAATAAATTGCAAACCTTGCATGCCAGAAATCTCATGCACAATGACATTCAGATTATTGTTAGACATGTTGAATTTCATCACACGTTCAAGGAATTTAATGCTGGTCGGCAGAGTGGGAAGTTTGTTATGTGAAGCGTCCTGTGAGCGAGGGAATAACTCTAGATTCAGAGGTAAGCACATAAATAGCACATATATCTCACAAGCTCCTCAAGCAGAGCCAAACGACCAATGTCTTCTGGTAATGCTTCAAGTTGGTTGTTTTGAATGTACAAGAACTGGAGTCGGGGGAGCTGACAAATGCTTTCAGGCAGAGCCTTCAAACTATTGTGGCTGCAAAAATGAGACTAATATTGCACTTCTGCAAAAAAGAGGGTTATATATGGGTATAATACCTAAGATTCAATTTCTGCAGGTTCTCCAGCTGACATAATGCTTCCGGAAGACTGTTCAACTGATTGTCGTGAACCTGAAGAAGCAAAAGAATGGCAACATTTCAATAAATTGCTTATAATAAAAGGGGAGAAATAATGTATGGTTAAGTATGTGATTGCTACTTGATTGAGATTCATGAGCTTTAATAAATGAGTAATAATGGAGCTAACATCAAGGACTGTCAGTGCAGGTAATTGAGCGATATCTTCTGAAAGAGAGGTCAGCGCGTTGGAAGCTAGGATGAGCTTCGACAGGTCGACCTGCTCCCACCATCGTTCGTCAGTTGTTCCGAGGGAGATGTTACTACTTTCCTTCGGTACATCAATATTGATTTTCCAGACGGATTGCGGAACTGAAATGATTTCAAATTTAATTCACATCTCATCAATGAATTGTGACAAGAGACAAACCCTCAGTGAGAGAACGGCCAGATAGGTTCAGCTGACCACTCTTTCTGCCCTGCTTCAGAATGGTCTCCGGCACCCCAGTCCCAGATCGGTCATCTTGCTTCTGAGCATGCTTGAACGCTGATTTGGGGTCGAAGGGTGGGCGTCGTCTCGAAGCCATCGCTGATCAGAATTGTCATACGAGGATAATAGCATTCGATGGAGATAACTGCAACCTGCCAATCTTGCTATCTTCAACACTTGAAAATTGTCGTCAAAACCCGGCGATATACGTAGGGAATTCTATGAGCACCGTGCGTTTCGTTCCGAAACACTTGAAGCGAATGATATCATAACGTCCCCGTGAGTACAAATTGAAGCTCCATATAATAATAGTGCAGTGGACAGGGCGAGCAAATCCAGGCCTGTGATCTGATGAACTGCCCCAAATATACGAGCTAATCTGATACAGTGAGTGCAACGCTTGACGCACAGAGAGCGGGACGACAGCAATTCAATTTCGTTCCTCTGCGCCCGCCACCCAGCGTGCAGTCAACGCTGGATTGCACCCCGACTGTGAAGTTGTATACGGTGCCAGAGTACGTCTGTTCCCGTGTTTATTACATTGGTACCAGGATTCTGTTCGATCCCACGGGAATTGATCCCCCCCCCACCGAGTTGTATCATCGTTTTCAAAGCCGTCCCGTATATTTCTTTTGTTTGTTTTGCTCCTTATGCACAGCGACATTTCATATTTTCACTTATCAGCATTGAATTTCCTTGCAATAAATAGTCCTGCATTCTCTTTTCATCCCATTCAATTTTGTTCACTTGGTTCTATTTCTTTGCTTTATGCGTTAATTAAGTGAGTGCATGCGGTGATCTAGTTTAACCGTTTTAAAATTGTTGACGCATATAGCTGACAAGCCTTTAGCCGCACGTGCCACTCCTTTCGGCTAGCTCCTGCCTTTCAAGCTGAAGTGACGCAGGAGCCAGCCGAAATTAAGGAGTGGCACGGCTTACACGCCTTCTTCTTTCAGCAGTGTTCATGCAGTTGTCGATTTCGGTCTTTTTTATTTATTTCTTCTTTCTTTTCACCGTGCATTGGAGTAGTTCTTAATTGGCACATGCGTATTTATAATTGCTATTTGCTACTCAGCATTGGTCAGCAGTTCCTTATAGTTTAAGTGTTGCACAACGGCCATTGATATCGTTTAGCATAATAATTTACGAGATCCGCTTACATAAACTACGAATATAAAGAGTAAATTGTGACTACCACACTGAATGAAATAATCGTACGGTGACCGGGATAGGACATTTTTTTTTTTTTTTCCATCTCGTGCGAGTAAGCGATCTCGTGGCCACGAGGTAGCTATCTCGTGCGCACCAGATCACTTTTTTTCTGTGTCATGTACTTGCATATCAGCGTGTTTCCCTCTAACTATCGACCGATTTCCCTGCTGACCGCCTTCTCTAAAGTGTTCGAAAAAATAACCCTGATAAAAATCAAAGTATTTCACTGACGGCTCTCTGCTGTTCCAAAGCCAGTATTGTTTTGGAGAAAATCATTCTACGGAATTCGCTGTGGGCGAACTAGTCGATAGAGTAATTGACGACATGGACAATAATAAAGATTCTTAGTATTTTCATCGACCCGTCCAAAGCCTTCGACTGTTTAGATAACAAAAGACTACTGCACAAACTAAGTTACTATATGGACTATCTGACAGTGCACTTGCTCTAATGAACAGCTATCTCTCAAATCGACTTCTATATTTGAAGCAATCAAATCACTATCTCCCTGAAACTACAGGTGTTTCCCCAGAGATCAATGCTGGGACCTTTTGTGTTCCTTATATACATGAATGACTTCGCTCCTTCTACTCCTTACTTTTCTATGGTAAATTATGCTGACGACACCGCCCTGTCTTCCTCCGTAAGTTCTTCCCTACCCTTGGGAAGGGTAGAACTTACGGAGGAACCGTGGGCAATGAGTTAATACAAATACCACAATGGCTTGTACTTAACAAATTGTGCATAAACGAAAGTAAAAGCAAAGTGATGTTTTTTCACCCTCGACAAAGAGACTTCACTCCACCGGCTATTCACTTAAATGAGGTTGAAATTGAATGCGTTGATGAATTTAACTATTTAGGAATAACGTTGCATAAAAACTTAAGCTGAAAATCCCATATATATACTCGCACAATCGCTGGCAAACTATATAAAGTAATTGGCATACTTAACAGAATCAAGAACTGTATTCCATCTATTGTTTTAGAACTGATATATGAATTTTTGATCGTATCCCATATACGTTATGGCATTCTTATATGGGGTACTGACATCGCAGATATTTATAAGCTACAGAAAAGGCCAGTAAGAATTATTTTTAAATCCAAGTTTAACTCACACTCCTCGCCCATTTTTAAGAAACTTGATATTTTGAAAGCTCCTAATATTCGAAAACAAAATGAATTTACTTTCTATTAAAAATAATGCATCCACCAAACAATTCACCCAAATTTGACACATCTTTCCCAGGTGTATTGTGTTATTTTGTTATGATAATTTTACTAATTACATTTCATTTCTTCATTTGTGCGCATTGTTTTGATACATATATCTTTCTTTTTTTTTTTTTTAATGAAAGAGAGGAAACTTCACCGGCGTGAATATCACGTCTCAGGTCCGAACTTTATCCGGCACATCGATGGTTACGACAAATTGAATGCTTCTGGGGACACTTGACACAATTACGTCACCAAGAAGACCAGAATTAAGAGGACTTCAAAGTGGTCAACCATCGGTCATGTACGAATTCCCGTCTTTGTATGGAGCTGGTCAAATCAGACTTGACATCACGTCGGGAGAATTAGAAAACCAAGAGGACCTTGTTCTTATGCGGATTAGCATTCCCTGTGACGACGATATGTTTCAAGTTTGTTGTCATACTGTAGCTGAACATAATTTGACAATTCCAAGCTCATGTCAGAAAGTTTTGGCTCTGTATGAACACATGAGGCCAATTATTCGGACATCAATTGACACTTAACATATAATTTTGCATATGCATGTATGATATTGAATATATACCGTTACATTGTACATTGTTCGAATTGTCATTAAGTTGGTTAAAGTTTAATCTGTACACCTGACATCGGTCAGCACTCAGCGGCAACATTGTGATTTACATCACTTATTGTCCTGCGAACCATGCATGACCCGCTCGGTACACCCGTTGGGAAACAACAAAGGGACGCATTTAAGTTAACATCATCATTTACTGCTTCACGGTCACTCACTTTATAATTATCCATGTTCTGCATAATGCATATAATATTCCAGAGGGCGGCTGAGGACCAAAACCACTAATAGAGTAGATTAATATACTAATTTTACATAATTAACAACAATCATTATTTGGGAATAAAGGCACAATCATTCTCACCCTTCCGCAGCCACAATCATGTTGCGGAAGGATATCGCGCCGCCCTGAAACGCAGCTGAAATCAACACACGCGGAACGAATGCGTTTTTTTGCAGGTAAATTTTACGTTAAAAAAAACAAAAAAAACCCAAAAAAACTCCTCTTTAATCTCGTGGCCACGAGATCGCTATGTCGTTCCCACTAGATAGCTATGCCGTGCGCACGAGATACAAAACACCGTACAAAACAGGCATGTGGGTGACGGGTTTCCTCTAAGGGCCAACAGAACACGAGTGCCGGGGTCAGGCTGGGTGAATTTCTGCATCTGAATTAAATTCCAGAAACAACAAAACCCACAGCTTCGTTACAAATAGATATTTTTCTCTCCCACGTATGCTTTGGTTAGGGCTAAGTCTAGGCGTTTACAGACTTTTATTTTTCGAACGTTTATAGCGTGGTTTTTATCGCATACTGCGAGGGATCCAAGAGAACATTCATTGGGGTTGGCCATTATTTTGCGTGAATCGATATCCCAAGTTCCAATTCTAAGCGTTTTGAGACACATTATTCGACGTTATCTAACTTCCACATTGTGACGAATTCTCAATGAACGATGACTCATTGCGCCATGAGATTGGAAAGAGGCCACGAGGCACAGTCAACTGGCCTCATTACATCAACTAACACTCGAATGTAGTCTTCGTGAAGTGAGGACCTGAAAAGTGCGCTTCCTTTTAATTGTGAAAAACCAGGAGAGAGTTAAAAGCCCCAATATTTTTGTTCACTATCCGAAGATAAACAAGCGTGGAATTCTGTTTGCTCAGGAGCCAAGTGTGTGTGCGAAGTTGAATCTCATTTCAGCCACATTAGCGTTTTATTTGCGGCCATCGAGTCATTCAAAGTGAAGCATTTGCATGAGGAGTTCTACTTTGATCATGCATTCGCTTTTGTTTGTTGACGACTGAAAATATAAAACTGATCAATTCATATTTCGGGTGTCGCTCTATATAGCGGCGGCGGCGGCATTAGTGAATCAAATAGTGAATAAGGTGGTTCTACTCAGGTAAGTTGCGATAAGAATCTGGGTATATATGCTTTTTCTCCTTTTGATTGTATATTTGAAGCATTTTTCAATATATTGCATGTGTAGGCCTATATACCGGTAGCCGTGTACATGTATATACTTTAATAATATGTTGTTTTTTGTTGTTTTTTTGTTTGTTTTTGTTTTCACAACGTAGTTAGCTCGTACGTATTGTCGCCACGTGCGTAAGGAAGCTATTTTATTATATTCAATACATGCATAGGCCCACAATTAAGGCCACAGACTCTCAGCACAATATAATTAATTCTTCCATGGCCTATGCGAAGAGAGAATAAGATAGGCTTAATTGTGTAGTGATCTTCGTGATCTGCGTGTATCGTTGTCGTTGCAAATTTGACTCTGTACTACGTACAGCTTGACCATGTTTTTATTATATTTAATTAAAACATTATCTTTTTGCCCCCTCCCTTTTATAGGTTGTTTGTTTAGAATTTACAAACAGATGTCATGCAGTGAAAACGACTACGAATAAGTGAAGGCAGCTGAATGATCCACTCGTCGCCAGATCAGACGCATTAACCACGTGATATGGAAGTCAACAATATGCGGTCCAGGATAATTCCCGCTAAATTTCTTGCCCAACTACCATTGGTCGCCATAGTAACGCAATGTTTCGTCATCATGTTGCTTCTCTTGGAACCAACACGTTACAACAGTTGTGCCCCGATTGTTCAACAGCAGTGCACACAATCGGATGTCGCAAAAAAGGCGCCAAACTCTAGACACCTCAAATCGCTTCAACGAGAAGAGGATGGTGGGGCTGGTCTTAAATATGGCGAAAATGGCGACACTGCTATCAAAGTCCTCCAAGGTAGCTTCACTTACTATCTAAGTAGACCTACTATGTATAATACAGCTATACATGTAGTATACATGTACCGGTATTTAAAGTAACCTTGCCTGTTGCGACAATAAAATCTCCGCAGACGAACTGATTCTCAGCGGCCCGATGATCACAGTTCAAGTACCGAGGCATCCAAAGAGAATCCTCTTCAACCGTGTCCCGAAGTGCGGCAGCAGTACCCTGATGGACGTCATGGTGCAGATGGCTGACACACACAACTTCACTTTCACCCGCGCCAAAGAATACATGCGATTCCACCTGGATGACTTCTGGATGGTGAGTTTGCCAGCACTCCTTCAAACTCAACTCATTCATGCACGTCTTTAACTCCAGGATAAGTTAATCCGAAGGATAAAAACAGAGCCAACGCCAGTGATTTACGAGAGGCATATTCACTATTTCGATTCTGAAAAGTGCGTTATTTTGATGCGATGGAAGGCATATGTTGCGGAGGTGTCTAATTCCAGGTACGGAATGGAAAGACCAGTGTTCATCAATGTCATCCGTGATCCCCTCGAAAGAATGGTCTCGTGGTATTACTTCAGGAGGTACCAGGATGGACACGAAAGACAACTGCCAATTGAGCAACGTGTCAGGGTAATTATGTTCAGGTAATTAATAATTAGTGATTTTATTTTTCTTCGTCCTAATTAGACTTTCGATGAGTGCGTTCTGGGCAACCACTCCGAATGCATGGAGCACGGAGGGGCGAAGGCCGAGGAAGGATTCTTCAAAATTATTCCTTTCTTCTGTGGACAGGAAGAATTTTGCAGGTAATTCTGATTAATTACTGGGTTTGCCAATTTACATTTTGAACTTATTTGATAGAGAACCAACTAAAGAAGCGTTAGTACAAGCGATCAAAAACGTCAAGAAGCATTATTTGGTGGTTGGAGTTTTGGAGGATTTTGAAGGATTCATTGAAGTTCTTGAGTTTCTTCTTCCGGATTATTTCCAAGGTGCTCAGGAAGTTTACACTAAGCAAGGTATGCAGAATTAAAACAATAAATTTAAAATTTATTTTTAATTTTTCCAGGAAGAGATTTAAAAGACAGACATAAAACTACATACAAACTACCAGTGTCAGAACAGACAGAACAAATTATGCGTGCAAGACTTTTCAAGGAATATCAATTTTATATGTTTGTACAAAAAAGATTCCGAAGAATGTTAGAAGCTGTGCGAGCAGCAAAACTGGAAACAATGACAACGTGATATCCCTATAATTGGTGTATATAAATGGATGATTAAATCACACATAATTATAATATATTTTCATTCATTTGAATTTTTGTGTATAATTATATAAGACACCTTGAGTAAACAATGACGTCACAGGCTGCTTGATTAGGAGGAAACCGTGCAAATAAATCCCACGATGCAGTATCACAAAAGTACAATAATTAAGTTAACTGGCATTTGAAATTTTGAGAAACATAATGTGAATGTGATTATTGCTTTCAATACCTATATTGATTACACCACACACTGGTAACGATTAGTAAATAATGTTACACAATAAAGATTAATTTGAGCGTATCGTATAAAGAATCCGTAATTAGATGAGGTTTGTGCATCAGTTTTTTTTTCTATAATGCTTTGATAGAAGCTGTAATAGACACAAAATACACACGTACCTGAGTTGAAATGAGTGGATCGAGGTTTTCAAAGATTTTATAAATGTTAATGTATTAAAATGTACCCAAAATGGGAAGATTGTCACAATAATAAAGTGTGTAAAAATACAGAAAATATCAGAGAATTCAAAAAAATAAATATAATAAAAATCGGACGGATTATCAGTTAATTGAGATCAAGATTAATGCCCAAAACAATGAAGCACTGAAAAATTTGAATCACATCAAAACATTCTTCATGTGGATCAATGATTTTTCTTTTGAAAGAAAAATTTGACACCTCATTAGAGAGGCTAAGGGGCATAAAAAACTCATTTTGGGCAGATTACTTGGGAAAAAAAATGATGCACTGAAATCTAAAATTACACCAAGGCTGCCTTCAAAATGACAATTTGTAATGCATATCTTTTGTAAGGTTTGGAAACTGCGCCATTACAAGGGCTGAAGTTGCTGTCACATTTAACACTGGCCTAGTATAAACATATCCGGCATCCCAAATCCCTCTACAGAATTAAACATGCTTGACTTGTGGTTGAAATTTTCATATTTTTTTCCTTGTTATTATTCCCACTGAGGACCCTAGCAGAGATTTGTCGAGCAATTTTGGTCTGATCATCTGTACGAGATACTGCTTCAGATTTCGCTGATCCAACTGATCTGATCAGAGTCTGCGGCACTGGCTGCGATTGAATGGGCCCTTGCGTTTTGCATTCTGGCTCCAATTGGACATCCTCAATCTTAGAGAACTTAGAATTCTCAATTTTTTTAGCAGCTTCAGAGATCATATCTGCAGAGCAAAAAAAAAAAAAAAAAAATCATAAAAAGAATTGAAATGAAAGAATAAATTACCTTTCTCATTCATTTGCTTTTCTTTCTGAAAATCATCAGCTTTTTTGTTGATTGCTACTAAAGCTTTCAAGAGTTTCAGTTCGGGTTCATTCATTTTGGGTTTTGTTTTGTTCTGATCAAGGTCACCCTTCCACAAAACAGTCACTCCAGGCATTGATTGATGCTCAGGGCACAGCCACAACATTTTGCCACTGCTTGTGTGGCATCTGCAAGGGAGGCAGATTGTGCATTATGTACGTTCTTTAATAAGACACTCACCGTTTAAGATTTCCGCATTTTGACTCATAGTCCTGTGCCATAACATACTGCCTCAATAGGTTGTAGACCTCCTTCAAGGAATCACTTGCAAAAGAACTAGTGTTCTGCAGAAATGAAACCAAATCTTGGTTAAACATCTCAGGAAATTGCTTATGAGTAACCTTCTGTAATTTGTTCATCATCTTTTCTCCATCCAAAGTGTTCAGAATTCTCAAGTTCACTTTGCTGTGCTTCAGGATTCCCAGGATTCTCAGCATGTATGATCCGGATGACTCCCACAAACTGACTAAATCGGAGCTTCCGATGTTGACCGGGAGACCTTCATCAACACAATGCCAGCCCTGGATTCCATAATACAATAATAATAACAGTAATCGGTTATAATTATATACATACCCCTTGATATTCACAAAGTATTTTCATGCAAAACTGGCCAGATTTCAAATTCTCTGCCACAAATGTTGGTTTATCAGGATCAGGCTCCTGTATAAAATATAGTGAATAAATTATCAAACATCTGACAACAATTAATTACCTCTGGTTGGTAATTCAAATCTGCCACTAGTAATCTCGGGTACAACCCATCGTGAACCTCATCAACATACGACGACACTTGCCTGAGAAACTTGCGCTGAGCCAATTCATAGAGTTCCTAAATTAGAGATCTCACAAAGCGATCAAGAAAATTAAAAATAATGTTTACTTGATATGTGGAAGGGCCCTGGTTCTCCTCAACTTCCCTCTTCCCGCCTTCTTTTAAAGGTGTCAGAACCTTGTCAATATGAGACAGAAGTTGAGGGTATGCATTTTCATTGGTCGCTTGAAAGTTGATTTTCGGATATCCAATGGATAACATTCCAACCTATGTAACTTATCTGGTCATATACAGTTTTTAAGGGTAATATCCCACCTCTGTAGATTCCCATAGAAACCCTGTGCCAACCACTGCAAGGATAATCGGTTTCTTCAAGGACACATGAGCAAATCGAAATTCCATCCGACAATTAGTAGACATAGCGTACTATAAAACATATATCCTGCAGGAATAACATTCAGCATTCCACGAAGCTAACCTCATCAGATACACAAGCAAGAACCAGCTTGGACTTCCTCATTCCTTCAGCGATATCTTCAAATAATCCTTCCTGCAGATATTACCCGTTTTCAGATAATAACCATACAATATTGCATGCTACTGACTTTTCCAGCACACTCAATATCCAGCCAGCAGGAGATTCCCTGCTTCTCAAGATATTCTTTCATATCCCGTGGATCAATGGCTCCCAATGATCCCTCTCGACCCTTTGTTCCCACTTTGAGGGCTTGAGCAGAATTCATCCAACAATAACTGAGAAATACGTCTTTTTTGTCTGATTGATTGTTCTGTGTGAAGTGAGCAGTGGGAGTCATTCTTTGAGAATTAACATTTATCAGGACTCACAGGCATAGCTTTCAGCTTTCGTCTAATCTGACCCCACAGCTCTTCAAACTTCTCGTCATAGTTAGGAAGTCTCTGGAAGTTGACATACACCACATGCGCTAACTGCATGCCGATATCTGATTTAAGCCAATCGCGAGTTTTTCCGAACATCAGCAGACAGAAGTCCTTGCGCAAAGTGTTTTTGATGTAGTTGAACATTCGCTGGCAGTGGGTGTCAACCACGAACTCATCTGACACAAGAATTAGGATGACCTACAAGGTAAACAAAGGATGACATTAATTTAACTCAAGAAGCAAGTGAGTGCTAACCTTGGAACTGGTTATCGATGTTGCGACATCCTCTATCTTCAAGTCGTGGAGATCATCTGCGAACCAACTGTACAAGAAAGGACAATTTGTAACACCAGGATAATCAACAGCACCACCAACCATTTGACCTCTTTCTTAACCAGATCATCAACTATCCGTTTCGGGTGCACGACACTCTTGTCTGATTCATGGATATCTTTGCGGCAGTAAATAAAAGCCACATCGTTGATGAACTGATGTTGCAATTGGTCCAGATCTCTCATCGTGTTGTTCAGCTGCAAGTCGTAATCAGCATTGGATTTTGGTGGCATTATGTCTGCGATAGAGATTTGAATAAAGAAAAAAGAAAAAAAAACCCCTCTCACTTTGGATGTCAGTGATGGAAAGAGAGTGGAAGTTGCTGTGACATTGTAAGAAGAGAGCTTTCTTCTCGAGTGCTCTGCTTAGAATACTTGAAGAGAACATTGCTGGGTCTTTTGGAGTCTGGTTGCACATAATTAGCGCTTAGTGCAATGAATACATAGTTATACGCACCAAATGCAAGCAGTCTAGACAGGGCAGAAGGTATTCATACTTCACTCCTGAGAAGGATTCAGAAATGAGTGATTCAAAGACTTCATGCACAAGCAGAATAATATTCTCTGGGCGTGGTCCTATGGCCTCGACGAGAACTTCTGTAGCACTGTAACAAAAAATATGATACATTCAATAAACAAAATTAAAACAAGCCCTTTATCATCTTATTGCGTGGCTAAAGCGAAGCTAAATTCTTGACAATTTTAAGCTAGCTGTTACTTATGGCGAATTTGAGAGCCCTGGTTCCAGTTCCCTGGCCTGAGCTTGGTTCCCCTTCAATAGTCAGATCAGAGTTGGGGGCTAAGAGGGATCATAGGTCTTAACTAGTTGTGAAACGAAAGAAGACTGAGAATAATCTATGCCCCTAGGGGTTCACGTGACTAATTCCGTGCCGTGATTGGTCCAAGGCTCAACCAATTGTCGATCGCTGTAATACAGTGGACGCAAAGTTAACCCCGCTCGAGCAATAAAATAAATTCTTCCTTGAATAATAGTTATTTACCTGATTTGCTTCACAAGAGCTGTGTGCCCGTTTTTGGTCAGTTGAGATCCGTTCTTCCACATGGCAGATCCGTCCGAAAACTGATGCAGCCTCACCTGATAAAGAAGCCCTTGTAGTACAGTCATTTATTGCCTCATAACGATACCTGAGCTCTGTTGAAGAGACCAGCAGGCAGATACTTGAACTGATATACCATTTTACTCTCCTTCCCTCCAGGGATTTCGTTGATGTTGGGCCAAGAAATCTGAAAGCGGTTTTAAAATATTCAAATTCCTCCTCATGAGCTGAAATTTGTCTCTCTGAAGAGAACACTGACTTTTGGTTCAGTGTGAGGCATCAGGCACGGAACCAGGTTCACAGGTTCGTCACTAAGAGGGAACGTCAAATCAAAGACTTCGGTTAAATGGAGCATCCACTGGTGGAGTTCTTCTGGGTGGTCCTTCCATAGGACTTTGATGTCTTCATGACGCAATCTACCATCCTGCAAAAAAACACATCTCCAATCTCATCAACATGATGCAAAGAATCCACCGACCTTGACAACTTTGTTGTGGACGGAGACAACACACGCCATGATGTCAACAATCCACTGCGGACTGATGATCACCAAATCGCGCAATAACTCATTGCTGAAATGTTGCAGCGTTCCTAATTCATGCAAGAATCTCACTGCTTCTCTGAGCTGAAAAGTGAGAGCTGCATGAATAGCGGAAAAATGGGGATAAAACACGTATACCTCTGCACCATGAATGCTCACCAACATCCCCTTCTCTTCAATCATACTCCACTTCAATAGACTCGTGTCCTTCCTCTGACTAATGAGATAATGAATTAATTTCTTTTCTTGAATTTTTATATCCTACGTGAGAATATCCTTCTCAAGGGAAAGCCATGCTTCTGGGATCAACTCCCCAATGTACGGTTGTGAGAGTGTTTCACTCAACAAGTGATCCAGAACTTGCTTGATACCCTGAGAGCAAATATAACCATGCGATATATACAAGACTTTTATTAATGTATGATCGATGCACACACCATGCCTGTGATTGAACTGGTCGTGTAGAAGCCTTTGATGTTGTCATATCTCTCTTGTAGAGATGCAGTTGGCAATTCTGGGTTTGTTATCTAATATTAAATAGATTTACATTATTCAGTGTTGACTACATAATTACGACAGCTATACCTGGTCAGCATGAGTTCCAATGATGAAGATTGGAGCTTTCGGGCAATGGCATGAAACAGAGCTCAGCCAGAACTCAATGCCTGAATGCTCAAAACCAAGACGCGTGTTCCACACCAACATGTAAACTGCTCGACTCGAAAGGAAAAACTTAACAGAAACAGGAATTGGAATAAAAAAAGGGTTTAATTAACATCAAAGTAATAACCTGGTGTGTGTTATAGTACACAGTTTGTCCAGCAAAATCCCAAACGTTGAAGACAAGGTTGTGAGCATTACGATTGACTGACCAGGTGCTGATATCAATACCATCTGTGATGCCTTCTCCCTTGATCTGAGGGGCCTTGTAATCACTGCTCATCAACGCTCGCATCAAACTATCCACAAAGAAAAAATACCATCAAAAGTAATCATTATTTTGGTTGTTACTTGGTTTTGCCGACACCACCTAGTCCTACGAACATCAGTTTTGTTCTGTAACAGGGAGATGAGCCCTGAGATAAGCGCTTCATATAGGACAACGTTGACGTCATTCCTTGCTCTCGAATCTCTTTCGGTGGCGTTTTCAATCCATAGCAATCATCAAGGAGCAGATCTGATTTAATTTATCAGTTAATTATCAACCTAGATAACTGATTAACGCACTGGTAAGGGGACAAAGGCCAAGTTGATTGCCGAGGGAAGTCAAATCAGAACAAAAACTCAGATCGAGGCTCTTGAGCAATGTCAGATTTTGCACAACATCAGGAATGAATGTGAGTCCTTGGTATTGGAGCACAAGGCGCTTCAGATTCTTCAAGGCAATAATCTGCTTTGGAAATCCTCCGTTGGTATCGCCCTCTGGAATATATTGCATTATTCACGATGCTTGATTATATCATTGAATACCTGTGGCTCTGAAGCGAGGAAAGCACAGAGACAAATCACGATTAAGATCATCAATTTTCTCCAGCATCACCTTATCCTGCTTCGAGTCACAAAATTTGTCAAAATCTCATCCAACTTGAGCTGAAGTAAGAAGGTGAAATAACTATGACAGAACAGTGGTTGATAGCTCACAAAAACTTGGGAGTATGCCTGAGAAAGGTCGCTCAAAACTTTGTGGAATGATTCACGAGAGAGAGATGAGGCATTCAGGGTGGCTAAAGGAGGAAGCCATGGAACACCCGAGAGACACAAAACTTCAAGATCCTGTCAACAAACACATAGGGAAATTACTTAAATAAGTAAATCATAGATATCTCACCAAGAGTTGTTGGAAGCTATCAGGAAGAGAATCCAATAGACAAGGTTCCATTGAGAATGTCTCCAGTTTTCGCAATTTGCCAAAATTTTCAGGCAAACTTTTAATGAGATTGTGATTCAGCACGAGGCGACGAAGATGAGAGAATTCAGTTGGAAACCAATCAGGGATGATTTCTATCGGATTATAGCTCAGTGTGAGAGATGTCAGGGTTTGGTTCAGTGCCTTGAGCGGTTGGGGAATTTCAGGGAGACCAGCACGCTTTATGTCGAGAATGGAAATTGCCGGCATACAAAGTGGACAGTCACTCTTGGGAAACGCAGTCAGCCGGAGATATTGCAGATTAGGAAATGATTTGAAGAGAGCGTCCAATGCAGTAACGCCATCATCATCATAGGAGGTCATCAGAGATCCGACACAACACGAGTAATCAGCCATTTTCTTATCAGATGAAACGGCTTTCAAGACGCTTGATAACTGGCATCTCTGAGTTAGGAGATCATGAATTTCACATTTGTAAGATGGTGTTAACATCAGAGAATTTTCAGTCATCTGCTTCATCTGGTTTGTAAGTGCCTCACTGTATGTGCGCTCTTCTTTCTGTGAGAATTAAACAACATTAAGTTGAGGTCAACGAGTGTGTTTGGTACTCACTCCCTTCAGCAGTGGAATCATCACAGCTCGATGAAAAAGCAGAAAGTAGGACAGATAGTCTCGAAGGATTGGTCGGAGATTTGAGAGAATCTGTAAAGAATATATCTATCATTGAGATCGATACCCGATCACTGGTACACACCTCCCCAGCTGGGATCTCTTCAAAGAGGAGTGGAAAAACCTTCTGAACATATGGGAGAATCGTCTGGCAGACAGAATGGTGAAATTGTTGATCTGCGGGCATTAATTATAGCTCACTTTTTGTTGAAGCATGAAGTGGTATGCCAGCGCCATGCTAACTCCGGAGTTTTCAATCAGAGTTTGGAAATCTTCAATATTCTCCACATTTATTGGATCAACATCCAGAAAATGTACGTCAGAAGTACAACCGTCACACGTATCTGGGGAGGAAGATTGAATGCGTAAAAAACATCATGGACCCTTGGATGAATTGCACTGTTTGACCCTAGTGCACTTACTCCACATGTTTCCTAAGCAAATATGATGCAAGTTTTGGTTCTTCCAGTTTTGCAGGATTTGTCTGAAGGGATTGAGGAAAACTTCAACTGTCATTTTTTCTGGGAGGATGATGAAATTAGGCTGCTTCATCGATGAAGCGATGGTAATGGCTGATGGCAGGTCCTTCATGAACAACTGCTCAGTAACTGTGGACATAGTATTTTAATTATAGTTTCAAGCGGTCAGGACAACAAAAATGACAGTCATACCTTCGGGACTGACACCCATTGTGCAAAACTGAGGTTTTCCTCCTGCAGCAGAATCCAGAGCTTGAAAGGTTACCTTGAAATACATTAATTAGAAGGCCGTCTTTGTATAAATACTAGGAATGCACAGATAGTAATTGTTTTTGGATAATCGGATATCCGACAATTATTATCTGATATTTTTGGATATTTTCTGGATAATCATGAAAAGAGGCATTGCCTCAATTAAAAATTGATATCTTGTCTTTTTTGCTGCCAAAGTTTCAATATACTCATGTGAATCCTTATGAACATAGAATGTGTTAATCACCTCCATTTTGATGAGTCCAATACAATATAAAACATTATTCAAAACAAAAATTATCAAATTAGTATTATAGCCCTACATATAAGTATATAACCAATCATTGCTCAGCATTATGTTTAGCCCCACCAATCAGTGGCGATCACAGTACAGCGTTGAATTGAAGCATTGAATAAGCCCAGCCCTCATTCCCTCTGATAACTAATGACAGTGTCAGTCTCTGTTCAATCCACGTTTAGTTCATCTTCTGAACTTACTGAGTGTACCGTACATCTATCCAGTGCTAGTAGGTACTACAGTCAGACCCTGATAATCCGCCATCATGTAATCCGCCCTTTTCGTTAATCCGTCAATTTCCTTGGGAACGTAGGAGGGAGGATTAACGCAGCCTGTCTGTATACATCACACATCTGAGCAAGTTCTATGTTATAAAATACGGAGCAATGAAAAGCTGTTAATCATTAAAGAACAATACGCAATTAGAGCGTGCACTAGTAATTGAAATTCAATGTTTTGAGATTCATTTTAAACTGAAGTTGGAGGCAGTTCTTCTGAAAGTCTGTCTTTTAGGCTAGTCCCAAGATAGCCTCAAGGCAGAAATGTTATGTGATGTTAACACCATGTGTTTAAATTGGTCGGTTGCATTCGCTCATTCGACTTGATTGATTTAATCCAACTCCATAATATCATGTAGTTTATGTGTACATAAATTTAAAAGTTAACTTTTAATGAATGGTGCTCTATGAATAATGAATTAGCTTTTTTAATTTGCATATGTGCATATTATAAAATAATGCGAGCTGATCACATAAGGAGAATGTTTAGCTTTGATTCTGATTATGTTATACATGTGTATGCCACATTCATGCCTCAATGTGGCGTGCTTATACAACAAAGACAATCACAAAAATGCCTTTAATATTTTACTTCAATTAGAGCACACAGGAGGTGAATTGAGGAATATATTTAATCTGAGAATGAATGTCTACTATCTGAAATATTGCAGTATTTTTATCGGATGCGGATATTCTGTAAACGTGTCGGATATCGGATTCGGATATCCGTGCATCCCTAATAAATGCTGACAAATACTCACGCCAGGTGGGAGAGAAGCAAAGAGAGAGAAAGGAGCAGGGAAGGAGTTCAGTTTGTGCATGTATTCAATCAGATCACTTTTGTACTCAATGCTTTCCATTTTTCCATCTATGAAAATGATTTCAAGCAAAGGTTTTAAAGGGTTGTTTGACATTACCCTTAGGAGCTATCACAGTGAAGGATTCAGAGTAATTCCCGTACGGTCTCAACTTCTGGCTAGATGGCTTGACTATGGTGATGCGATCAGTGTTCAAGTCATCTTTATTTGTGCCGAGGTACAGCAGTCCGTCTTTCCTTGCCAGCACTCTCATCACAGCCCACTGATTCCCGATGCCTGTTTTGTGCAGGAGCATGCAACCGAGTGGGAAATGTGCAGCACGGATCATCTAAAAAAATATTTTGACTATAATATGGCTAACATGCAGATCTTTCTTACGGGAAATTTGGGAATATTGTAAATAAGTGCCGGACAGGATTCTCCATCGGGATGCAACTTAAAAGCAAGATTGTGTTTGTGACGCGGCACCCAAGCATCCAGCACATGTTCGCCATTCTTGTACACTGTCAAATCAATCACCAGAAGCTAACAGAAATATAAAGTCACATTTTCAGTGATATATATACGTTATTCATCTTACTGATTTTGTATTAGAAAATTTCTTTGTTTGCTCCCTGTGAATAACAATCAACACTTGGTCCCCAACTCCACAAACCCAATGTGGATCTTGCTGTTGAAGCTTAATTGGTTCGACCTCAGTGCTTTTAACGTAGTCAACAGTTTCAATTATTCCTGTACCGAGATGGTAATAGAATGCAGTTTTTGAAGAAATCCCTTCGCAATTCAGGCTGATGGTGGAAATAATGCAGAATTTACACAAATGAGAGATCACACGTACATTTCAATGGCCTCTTTATCTCCGATGAAAATCTCAATGTTTCCTGCTTTCAACACAGAAAAGCTGATGATCATTTGCCCTTGGCGCAGAGCACGCATACGAGTGACCATCAGACCTTCGTACCACCCTTGATGACCTTCACCTTCCTCCGATGACCTGATGTCACAAAGGGTTATTACATCATCAATAGAGAATTCACAAACCTGGGTAAGGCTTGGACAAAATTGCTTTGAATGCGGAGGTTCTTCACAAGACTCTTCTCAAAGTTGATGCAGTGTAACGCTTGACAGGGATACATATTGGATTGCAAACGCTGCAATGGAAGTCTTAGCAATTGTAGTTCTAGAAGCAATGAACACATACCCAAAGTGCCTCAGAAGCCACTGACAAAACACCGCAAACGACACAATATTCCAGAGGGTGGATTTCTTGGCTAGCAACCAATCTTTTCATCTCATAGGCATATGGAGCTAGTTCGTTCATGTGACCATTTGAGGGAAGTGGAGCAATATTATGCATTGGGAACGGATTGTGTCTGCCTATAATGAAAGTATGAGAGTCATGGCTGTTGTAAGTAATGATAAATAAATGGTTGACCAGTAAGTAGCAAAGTTTCATCTTGCGTCATGCCATCGTCCCCACATTGAGCGCAGAAAATTTCTCCCTCAAACTCAGTGGGCAAATGAATCGGCTTCAAGGTCCTCGCTGTTCCTAATGAGGTACAACCATGACCTTTGCAAGGGATCCGTACCTAAAAAAACTATTTATATAAAGAAACCACATGCATCAGGGAAATGCACTACCTTGGTTGCTAAGAACGGATATTTGTTAGCAAATCCTTCTACAAGCAACAAATACCGATTCACAGCGCCCCACAGGTAAGCAGTGAATGTCTTCATGTCAGTTTTTTCATTCCACCGAGTTAAACGTGCATGCACGTCAATACTGCTTGACACGGTTGCTAAATACAAAAACGGATGAATGAATGCATCAGATGTAAAGATGTAAAGCAATCTCACATCCATGGATGTCATGAACGAGCAGAATCTCTGCTGCACCACTTTTCAGAAGAATGCCCCATTTATAGATAGAGGCAGTCAACCCAATGGACGAGCACTCCTGCAGGAGACGTGGCCAGAAACTCGGAGGTACTCCGATTGGAAGCCGGTAGTGGTAATCAATTTGGATATCAGTGGTCAGCCGACTCGTGCCAGATTCAGCCCATGCTTTCTTGCGAAACAAACTAGAACAGTGACCCTTGTCCAGTCCCGTCCTCAGGTAGAATTTATCTTGCAAATGGGTGAACAAAAACATCTGACCATCTCGCTCTTCATCCATTGATGTCACTGGAACGGTCATCAATTCTCCTGATATCTTTAAAACTCTGACCACAAGTTTGATCTATGCAAACATTCCAGCTATATTCTATGTACTAATTAAGAGCCACACATACCTGCTCAGTGGAGCTACCTTCAATAAAACCTACAAGAAAATCGACATTAAGGAGTGGGATTTCAGGCGGCAGGGCTTTGAATCTGGATCCGTTAACTTTGACATCTACTCCAATGTTTTGCAAACTTTGTAACTTCTTGAGAATTTCCATGAACCATTGGATGTCTGTGATGATGATCCCGTGGTCACTTTCATCATCCGAAACATAAATAATTTCACCCTGGAAAGGGTTAAAATTGCGGACATGCACAGCTATATATAGAGACCATACCCAGTCATTCAAGAGTCGCAGAACCCGTCTGATAACAGGAAAATTCCCCTTCTCCATTTTTCCCCTTAGAGTTGTGTCACAAAATATTTTCTCAACCTGCAGATCACTAATCATCTTCCTTAACTGGTTCACAAATGACCAACTCTTCAGTTGAATATTTGTTCGGCACCAGTGGTGGCCCATCTTCTTGTGACACTCTTTCATGGCATTCAAGAGAACAGCCGGACCCTTCATTGTGGAGTGAAGGTTAAAAACAATTATGCCTCAAATAAATTTAATTCACCATTGAAGTTGTTTTAGACGAAACTTGCGGTTTCGCTTTGATTGCAGCAATCTTCTTTAGAGCGATGGCTTCTAGATACTTAGCATCAACCCACGCCCAAAATGCAACAGCGGCAAGACTCGATCGCTTCAACTAGCAACATATGCAACAGTGGTCATTCCAATGCAACTATCAACTGAGTGTACCTTCTCAACATTCAGATCTTCATTCTTCCTTATTTCCCCGACTTTTTCCAGCATTTGGTCAGTGATATTTGTCTGTAACACACAAGAGTTGATAACAAATTGAAAGAACACTGTCAGCCTAGATCTCACAGCATCAAATGACAACAAATTTCTGATTAGAGTGAAGTCATTCAGCATTCGCTTGATGGCATGCCATGAGGTATCCTGGAGCATATAGATATTCAATCAGAAGAAATTAAAATTTAGATCTTGCGCTCACTTTATTCCCCAAGAACGATCGCTACAGCTTTGAAGGTTTCTAAAATATGAACAGGAGGACTGGACATGGATTTCAACTTGGCAAAGAGAACAAAATAAAAACAGTCATAAATGAGAAGATGAAGCAGTCACAAACCATGCTGATTTCACTCTTAGACAAAGTTTGAAGCAACGCACATGCATGAGACTGAAATAAAAGGCTCAAAAACAAATTGAATTACAGTCAAAGCTGTTATACCACTCGAGGCTCCACTTCAGCCATGATAGCCACCATCTCCTCTTGGTTGCAAACACCTTCGTCGCCAGATGCTGATGTGGAGTAATCTCTTACCTAAATTGAATCCAATTAGTCACGGATATTACTCCAGTAAGTAATCCCGAAAAAATAGAGGTTATTCAATTGAGGCGAAGGTCAGATAACACGAACCTGAGATGTAGCAACATTAACAGTGAGCATACGAAGTGAGAATTCCTGGTGTGAAGCCATATGTGATTTCATATAGAGTTGCTGTGCGTGGAAATCACGGCTGTGGAATACCTTGGGACCCCTGGAAATTGGTTTGAGTTGTGGGAGAGGGTATACGCACGACACTGCTACTCACTCAGGGACTGCAGAGTAATGCTCAGCTGTCAGATGAAGCTGCAGCAATTGCTTGTGCATCTCAATAAATTCTGAAAGCTGTTTATATAGGTTAGAAAACTCCTCCTCTTTCTCATCCAGTTTTTCATTGTCATGGAAGATGACAACCATGAGAGGAGTGTAAGATACCTGCGATGAATAAACTCTGTAAATCAATGAAGTTA
>KB293301.1:188130-229465 GCA_000328365.1 Capitella teleta | reverse complement strand
TCGAATGTCCGTAAGTGATGGGTATAATGCACGCGATACAAGGTTTCACCGCTAGCTATGGCTGCTATGCCCAGTGATTGAATGAAGCATCAATCATATCAATTTGTCGTCGATTCTGAAAACATTCCGGATGCTTGTGACTTCAGAACTGAAATTCGCAGAATATGAGGCCTGCCGTGTTTTAGTTTCATTTCAATGTCAAAGCTGAATCTATTAAATAGATTTTTTTTTTATCAAAGTGAGAGCGCAGATTTTCTGAGCGAATTAAAAAAATAATTATCATAACGGCAAAACTTGCATTGTTCTTAGCCGTGCCACTCATTTCGGCTGGCTCCTGTGTCGCTTCAGCTTTGAAAGGCTGAAGCTGAGAGCCTTTTTCTTTGACCGGCTGACTGCCGTTTTGTAATTGACTTCAACTCTTGACCACAAAGATGGTTGCTCCACGTGGCGTTGGCAATACTCCATTCCAACACCGGAAGTAATACGTAGCATCATGCTGGTGACCATCATTGTGGTTGCCCCGAATTTTGTTAAAAAAAAAAAATATAAAAAAAAAAACCCTCTGCGATCTGGCGGATGCAGGGAGCATCGGCCACAAGCCAACGACTCTAGTAACGTAGTGATCTGAATAAATCATGGAGTCCGATTTAATTGGATTGTGATTCTTTATCGATCAAGAACACACATTAACAGTATTCACAGTATGCAGTGGTACCTGTAAGGTAATTATCATAGGACAATCTAATGTGAGATCTTTCCTTGTTCAAATCAAAATGTATTCATGCCTAGAAAGTTGAAACACACCTGCCCAGAATGAAAGGTAATTGAGCAATTTTGATGTCCGTCTGGCGTTCACCTTTTTCTTGTTGGAAGTCACATCACCGTTTCCTTCTAAACAGGAGGCAAATCTTCTGTTTGATCTCGTCACCCTAAAATAAATAATTTGGCTCCCACGTTGTCTAGGTTCCTGGCTTTATTCTATGTAAACTACATATAGGAGAAAGAGGAGAGGTCATCAATCTTTAATTGGTTCCAGAAAGTGGCAATTAAGGAGTCTCGTTCATACGTCTACGTTCAATTGGTTACCACGTACGTTTTACTTTCTGTTCTCATCTCTTAACTGTTGCGAGACAAGACCGCTGACAAAATTCGTTTGTTATTCCCTGCATGATCTGTTTTCTACACAATTGTCATAGATTCACTCGAGGAGACAGAATTCATTTGTGGCTGTCACATAACCAGAGACTTATACGATGCTTAAATTAGGATGATTGACTGTTTATTAGAATGCTGATTCCATAGGTGTGATTGATTTTTTTTTTTGTCCATTGTGCAAATTGTGAATGGGGTGAATTGGATTTATCTAACGATATAACTACAATTGCACTAATAATTGGGAAATACTTTAGCTTAAAGCTTCAATGGTCAAAGCGAGCGAGGGTCACTGAAACTGAAAAGTTATGCCGGAAACTCTTGAATATCATACAAGTATATAACTATATATACTTATAGTATATTCTACTTCAACGATAACACAATTCAATGTGACAATGATCATAAGATCGACGCTCATGATAATAGTACCGAAGAGAACCGACGTATAATATATTTAATTCTCCTCTCTCGGCCTACTAAGAAATCTCCCGTACGTGCAATGTTCTTTGGCGAGTCTACAGCCAGACTGCTTGAACAAAGGTCAGTTCATCTGCAGTATGGTTCTATCATCTGCTCTCAAGTTCTCAACACATGTGTATGCCTTAATTGATCATATTAAATTCTCATTTCACTTGAAGGCTACCATGACTATTTGTCTGCAACCCTTCATTTAATTGGCACTCTGCACATTTAATCAGTGCATGATGAACAATGGGGACATTAAACATGAGTGTTTTGCGCATCAATCCATTCTAATTTGATGAACAATTTTTCCAGCTTAAAATAATAATTAAGCAAACCCCAAACCCACAACATTAATATTAATATGTGATAATGGGTTACTATTACTATAGCGGGGATTAGTATGGTTCAAGAACTCATACTCATGTCCTGGTCATCTGCTGACTTCATAATTATAAGGTTTTTATATCCATGTGTAACTGATACTTTTCAAATGTACATTCTAAGCATCCGTAATTTCAGTACCATTCGTAATTCTCCCCTGAGGTTACTGTAAAGTTTTTAACACACTGTCCTTTTCGATGTTTGGTCTGTAAAGGGTTCAAGAGACGAGATTTTAGCGTTAGAATGATATTCGCATATTGCAACACAACTCAGCCATGCCACCAGCCACACATGAGGACGCAACCCAATCCATGTTATTCAACAACACATTAAGTGATTACTTCGCTTTCTATTTCGCCTATTTACTTACCTTATCAATCCGACAGGCATCTCTCCTTGCCATTTGTCCTCTAAACTAACGAGGCATGCACCCAGCTTCAGGACGCTTTTCCCGCAGTATGATCAACAATTGGACCTAGTAGCGGGACAGCATGCGTTTCAGTTAGAGGCGACGGAAGCACAGGCATAACTTCCATGCTATTTCATAATTTGAGGCGCAAACAGAATTAAACCGGAAGCCCATTTAACGCCAGCACAAAAGCAAGGGAAGCAAATCAGTAAAATTTTCATTAGATGACGAGGGCTAATTCGCTTTCCCTGCGAGAGTGCCACGGAGGATAATCTGCTTCTTTCAAAGCGCCGTAAATCCCAAGAAATTGCCTCCCCGGAGCAGACGGCCAATTTGGCCAGCGCACTAAAACATCGATAGCAATGATCGGTTTCTTGGCCGCATGCGAGCACCTCGTCCAACGCACACATGGACCACTTGACAATCGATCTTATGTTTATTTCCGATCCTTTTGTATCGTGAGGGATTTAGTCGTTTCCTGATATATGTCATTGGATTACCGACATCCAAGGCCAAATATTCCAGGGTCACATGAACTACATGTATATACCATTGGATGTCAATTTCGATCAACTCCTTCTGTTTGTTTTTTTTTTTTTTCGCTTGACTGATGATGAAATGGAACCTGTCAATTGATGGCACGACGCGTATAAGCATACCTCGATATCTGCCTGGACATGTATGCATCACATGCATGAGCTATTAGACAATGTTCATACATGATGACTTTCTATGGATATATTTCAAATATTCAAAAGGCATTGGCGATAATCACGCCCAATTATTGAACAGACATCGGACAGACTCGTGAATCAGACAACAACTATTCCTTCGACACGTGTGTAAGTGTAAGGTTCTTAATGTAAATCACACACGTGTATATATCTTACACTTTTCCTCGTCGTATGACGCAGATAACCGAACAATCTCATCATCTCACAAAACCAACTTCTACAAAAACATTCGCAATTCGACATAATTATGTTGCCAGTTTTCCTTCGTCAATGTCAACAGGTGAAATTGCGTCACAATGACGAGTATTTCCTTCGAATGAGTGCAGGATGGCCATTCAGCCCCCACCCCCGCCCTCTCCGCTTTGCTTCACCTTCCTTTTTATCCCGTCGGCGTCTCTCGTCACGTCCAGGAAATGCTTTTCAAACGCGAGTCCTTACCCCAGGGGACCGGGGTCTATTAAATCATGCGCCGTTTGCTCGGCACGGAACTCGTTAAATCGTCCATAAGACTAAGCTGCAGCCTTGAGATGAACATTTATTGTTTGGGCGCCAGACAACAAACACAAGAGGAATTTTTATGGCTATGCATCTGCATCTATTGTCACTATGTTACGTAATTCCTGTCATGGCGATTGGACAGATGGATATGACTTTGTTTTTCGTTTCCTTTGACAGGAATACACTAATTCTAGAGTCAGAGGCTCCGCTAATACATGTATACACTCCATGGTGCAAGGAAAAGCAATAAATTAAAAAGAACATTAATTTATTTGAATGGAATATCTTTATAATGGATAATATAATATAATGGATCTGCGAAAGCTCCTTGAATTAAAATTCTATTATAAGTGGAAGAGTGGAGTACTTCCGAATTATTTCAGCACTTTTATCAGTGCTGATAGATGACCGGTTGCGGTCCCGTTGCATCGACACCAATTCTTCCAACTGGGTCTCCGCTATTCAATTACCAACACCGTCAACCCATTCCCACTCCATCTTCTCTCATATTCATCAGCTCATTCAATAGCCTCATTTTCAAAAAGACTCAAATCTCATTTCATCAATCAATATTCATATCAATGTTTAATAGAAAACTGCTATGTCTGCAATAACCAAAATTAATATCTTATCAATAGTTCTCTCTCCCTCTCATGCTCGTCTCATATCATTATCATCATGAATATGGTTATCATTTCATCATCCCCCGGGGTGGCCAGCGCGAAAACGGACACTTGTTGTGCCTTAGCCTGGTCTCCCTGCATCATCATACTATCATCATCATCATCATTACTACCATTAGTCTGCACCCGGAAGAAAAAAAAAATATATTTTTTAATTTATTATTTTTTTTTCTCTCCGTTTAAATTCACATTGATGTATGTTGTTGCTAAATAAATGATTTCTCTCTCTTATAAACTTCCAATGTTACTTCGATAAATCGTTCTTTTCAGAACAATTCGGGCCTTGCCACTGAGTACCGCGGAGAGTGACACGGGCCATTTTTCACTGATGTCTACTATATAGGAGCAGGAAATCAGAATCTCTGTCATTTGACCAAGGGCAATCCGGACTCTCCATTTCACCCGAATGAACTCATAAGATGTGTCATGCAGCATCGATCTCTCGTGGATAGTAATGTATTCTCTATGGGTGGAGTGAGTCCTCTTTCTCATGCAGCTAGTCTCATTGGTTGCCTTCCACCGAGAACGTTTTCTATTCAGCTTCATTCTGGATCAGCTAATCGAGATGAAGAGGCAGCAATTATTCATGGCTCAGCTTCACTGACTGATGGTAAACGCATAGAGAAGGAGCGCAGAATAAATTCAATTGGACTGAATTCGTAATGAGAATCTTTATTTCAAGGGCCTTTGTAGCTATTTTTAAAAATCGAGATACATAATTAAAATTCCTTCGATGCATCACATTCAGTCCAGATTTTGGGATGAACTTCGGATATGGTCTTGCTCAAAAGGTGTAAATTTCCACAACACGTAGAGAACCCAATCCTCTTTCAAGACGTAAACAAGGACCTGCACTATAGGTACTCAATTTTGAAGTCCAGTGTACATACCATGCCAATTCTTAATTCTGGGTTGTCTTTATGATGTGAAATTATCTTACACCATCAACGTTTGTCTTGAGAGTCAGCATTTGCCAGACGTTTTTTGACTTCACAGACGAAACACGATGAGCAGACAATTTCGACCATCACACTCATTGTAACGCCAAGGAAATCGTACATCAATTGGTTTATTCGGACATTCTGCCTTTGAGGAGTGTCCTCTGGGGTCAGATTATCGCAAAGAAGATCACGCATGTAATGTCTTTGTTTTGACTGCCTTGGGCTCAAAATAATACAATTGACTATAATGCAGTAAACATTAGGTGTACTTAGTATACATATATTAAGTATACTTATACGATACACATAATTATACTATGTGTATAGCTATCACACAATATTTTTATATTTTAGTATGAAATTGATTATTAATTAACTGTATTTACACAAACGATAATAAGACTCTCTTTTCTGGAGTTTACTCTATTGTTGCCTCCCCCTCACATTACATGGGTGCGATATTGATATTGTCAGTACTTCGGCGTGGGTGGCTCTGCTGCACGAGCAATAGGACATATTAGCCTTTGTCCACATATAATGGCTTACTGCGTGAAATGGGCCACCTGGGGTCATGCAAGCTGAGGAAAGGTGACAATAACATTCACTGTATCGCGTGACGCGTTTACACAGCAAAAAGCTAGTCTTGGTTGGAGATGATACTAAGTGAAGGCGGTGTTTATGTAATGGGGGTATTTGATACTGTCTTACGAATTTATTGAACACAACGCCAATTACATGCGCAACTAAATCAGACACACATTCGGAGAAGAGGAGGATGTTCGGAAGCTGCGCTTAAAACAATGTTATTATCACCTTCACTATGTGAAGGAGACACGTTGCGAACTCAATGCTCTCCCAAGAGGAAATCTTGGCGTTCTGATTGTTCAAAGTCTGCTGACGAAACAAGTATGAGTTCTGAGTACAGACTGAGACTACAGAGCAGCGTCAACCAACTCCCGGAAATTAAGTAACCAGCTCCCGGGAAATTAAGTAGCCAGCTCCCGGGAAATTAAGTAACCAGCTCCGGGAAATTAAGTAACCAGCTCCCGGGAAATTAAGTATCCAGGAAATATCCATGATTCGTGTTCAAAAATATCACGAAAAGCAAGACAATGCGCATAAAACAAAGCAAATAATACGCATAAATTCGCTACTTGTGATGTATGTCTGTTTTTTCCCCCGGTTCTACTGCCCCTTAATAAGCACATCAATGCACCAATATACAGCTCGTCCGTGTGGTGGGTGATAGGTTATCCAATTGATAAGAATTCCCTGTGAAACAAATCTTGGATTTGATCAAAGCAACGGCATGCCACAGATCTTCTGTGATCTCATCTGATATGACTCGACACAATGTTAGCAGTAAATTAACTATTCGTGCTGAGAACTAACTACCCTGCTTCAGTAGCGATCTAAAGATTTCCCCCGTTCATAAAAATACTTGAGACCTGTTTGTACCCAAATCGGTCTTCAAAGAATTTATATCGAAAGTAACGAAACGAAGCAAAAGAAATCCCAACTCAGGTATAGTACAGATAAGTCAATCTCTATAGCCAAGATTTTCAAGTTTTTAGATGTAGAAAACAAAAAGAGTTACATCGGGAATCGTGATGAATTGAACCGAATTCTATGGAACTCCTCGTTGAAGATAACCTTGGTATTTCTTCACCTCTTTCCTCTCATTAATCAGCCTTGCCTAAGTCGTCAGACACAGGCCTGTTGAGTTGTTTTGCAGTCTACAATGGCGCCTCCTACCAGAGGGTGAGATAATCGCCTGAATGAAGGTTTGCGACATGGCGGAAAGACTCCCCGAAAGAGGAAGTGCTGTAATGTCTGGGGAATGTTTTTGTTATCCACTCTGGAGATTGCAGACGTCATGAAAAGTCTTTTGATAACACGTTGGTTTCTATTCTTGTCGGCTGTGGTCGTAACAGGGCATCTTTAGAAGCTGACATTGGGCTTTCGCAGATGAAAGTATGCCTCAGGTCTCAAATACAATAGAATGTTTGAATAAGCTTCGGATTCATCCGCCAAAAATCTATCCGAATAGAAATAGCTGTACAAAACTTCAAAATGGTCGAAAGACGTATAAACTCAATGCAGAAACCATTTCGTGAACTTTCCTCTTAGGACAATCAACAAAATATAACATTTGGTTTAGCAAACATTTACAATGATGCATAATATTTACCTCAGTACCTCATAAGCTATTGCTGCCACATAAGGAGATTATGTCGATTTTGAGACTCGGCTCTGCAACCGTTGCATGCAGATTTCATTTTTGCACTCTGCGATTGAGTATTATTATAGATTTTTTTATGACGCATATGGAAAATGTTTCACCAAAAATGAAAGGGGAAACTCCACCAAAGTAGCCCAATTGTTGCATGCAACTGTACGAAATAAATGCTTACATTACTTCGAGAAGCCGTCTGTGTCTTCGCTGGTCATCGTAATTTCCCAAAATATAAATTAACAAAACTTTGCGAGTGCAATTCTATAGATCGCCTAATGCCATTAATCAGAGAGAACAACCGAGTGTTGCATAAGACATGATGGCAGTGATGGCAGTCGACAATGTTTAGGAAGCATCCCTGCATTATGTAACACCGAAGAAGGATTGCGAGGGCCCGTGCCTTCCTGTTTTGATACACATGGTAAAAAAACCTAAAAATAAATAGAATGTCGTTGATTTACTTCCAATTAATCATTGCCACAAATTGCTGTCTAATAACGGGGGGAAATAGTCGGGGGTCGCACGTAGTTAGATGGTCTCTGTGGGTGAGTGTCAGAAAACGCACCCTGCGTAGGAAGTATAGCAATTAAGAAGGCGTTGGTCTTCAGGGTGCACCAGTTGAACTGCAACACCTGGTTGCATCGTTTTGGCAGGAGTACATTCTTTCTTCTCGTTGATACCACGAGGTCATTGTTTCTATCCATGGATAATTATCCTGAACCCTAGAACACCGAGGAGCTCAATCGATGATCTAGATCGCTTGACTGCAATCCAATACAAGGCCGAGGGCTCGAGTTCGAGGACTGATCAGCCAACGCGTTATGATCACGGAACACAATCATAATTCGTTCTTATTATGAGAACGAATGCAATCTGAAGACGCAAATTAAACACCGCAGCATGTCTTCTGCTTTACTCAGAGGCAATTGTGAGTTGTTCAGATACTGACAGGTCTGTTGCTTATACTTGCTGGAAGGGCGACTTCTAAAGGAAGATATTTCCAGGACACCACACGCCAGGGCACCAGGGCACCGCTCGATCCAAGATACGAATTGGGGTCATTCTGAATAATCTCGAGTTTTTGAACAGGCCCAATTCGGTCTTAGAATTGCTCAAGGTCAGCCAATCGCGGGGCGGGCCGTGTCTATTACTAGCATATCTCTCACCATTTTCTCTCAAATCATTTGGCTGTTGTATGATTTTGTTATAAAGAGATGAAATTAAAAGAAATATCAGACGAAATAATGGAATGATCGATGCACCTTTTGACCTCAAATTGTAATAAATATATGATGTAGCTATCTGAACAGAAAATTACTTCTGTATTCCGAAATATTGCCAGTACCCGGTGAATTTGTCTTGTGAATGATTGCGAAATCAACCCTAGGGTTGGCGTTCAAATCGTAGTAGATTTTAGATAGATGAAGTTTTAGACATCTGTTGATCTCATGTCTACTAAGCAATGATATGCTTTCGAGCCAAGTAATTTATTTTCTGCTCAGATATGAAAAGCAAGTGCGGAAAACCCTTTCGGAAATATCCTTGTGTATTTGCATTTTTATGAACTCAAGCAGGTAGTTTTGCTTTGAACTATTTGAAGTGAATTCGTTACAGACCTGTAGCTGTGGCTGATAGCTCTTTACGTTCCATAAAACGGTAATTATTTAGTTTTATCATTTCAAATTATACACACGTAAGTTAAGATGTCATCATATACTTCGTTTTCATAAATGCATCTTTCTTCATTGATATTTTTATTATGTAATTTAATGCTTTTGGGTCACTTTGAAAGTATTCAAAGGCCTGACGAAAAGAAAGAAAAAAAAAAACAAAAAACGAACCCCCCCCCCCCCCAAAAAAAAAAGAGATCTGCGCTTGCTGAGAAATGAGGCTTAACACAACGAGGTGTCATTAATTCTCAAAATTCGTTCTATTTTTGGATATCCGGTACTTATGCAGTATATATCCCCCCAAAAGATTTTTTTTAAACACACACAGGTTGGAGCTCTTTGATTTACAACCACGAATCAGCTTTAAATTTGCTGGAAAATGTTGACCTGTTTCCACCGAGGCAAAAATTTAAGGAAAAAAAGGCAAGTTGCAATTTTTCTTTGGGTGTCCACATGCATGGTCACTGATGTCGGGTGAAGATGGCCACATATGCATACGCCAATGCTGAGCATCTCATCCAGATTTGCTGATGTATAGAGTGCCTTGCAATCTTCTAATGGCCGCCTTGTCAAAGCTCGTCAAAACAGTCGCCAAATTTGATTCTCACCGCCGACATCGAAATCCGTAGACTCGCGGCAATATTTGGACCCAATAATTATTTGACATTTCATCACGGAAGAAGTGCTAAGAAAAAATTAATCACCCCGTAAAAGGTCGAAATGTTGGCTAAGGTCAAATACATTGATTGCGAGATTCTTGCATAACCTTCTCATTCAGCCTCTTTTTATTCATTTGAACAAAAACTTTCGAAGGAGCATACGACGTACGTATTTGTTGAAGTGCTAATACGCAGCAGATTATTCTTTGGAATAATTGAGATATTTTGATAATCGTCACACCAATAATGTTCAATGTTCTGAAAGTATTCTGTTTGATAACCATAGCTGCATAGCAGAAACTCTCAGATATTGTTTTCTTCTCCGCTGGTGGAAGATCACGGACTGGGGGTGACTTGTGGAAACGCTTAGAAGGGGTGTTTTCAATTGTAATTGGACTTGTGGTTGGACTTGTGATTTTTCAGAAGGATATGTTCTTTATTTGTTCACAAGATACGCATGACATCAAACCTCACAAAATGCCTTGTTACTGAACATGTAACGACGGATCTGATAAAATCGAATTGCTTTATTAGGCTGGCGGATTGTTCAGCAATAGTCGCATAGAATAAATTTATCACATGTGTATGATTCATGCTTTAAGTACCTTCATAATGTAATATATAACTTGTCACACCATCTTCAATTGCCTCCGGGAATCCGTCATATCGATAATCGAATGTGATACCCATTCTGACAATCTGAATTCCATGCCATTTTGTGATTTGTGACTTGCAAAATTCCGTGATCAGAGCTTTCTGTATCACATTGTGTTTGAATATTAATATATTAATATATTAATATATTAATATATTAATAATATATTAAGGCCTTATCAATAATTATACATGTAATATGCGGTCTCTGGAGTTTCCTTCGCACGTCAATTTTCTTATTACTGTGCAGACATATGACAAATAGACTCATTCCCTGGTATGAGAAATTTCCCAGATTTTGCAAAAATCATTCGATCTTGTATATAGTCCTTTTTTGGCTTCTTAATCAGCGCCCGATAATGACCCTTTAATTGGCAGCTCACTTCGTACTGAACTCGTCAGCCAAGTCCCTGGCGTCGGGTGTCCCGATGCACAGGCCATTGAAACGCAGAACTGTTCTGCTCTCCTCTCATTTTCCTAGATAACTAATTAGTTCGGCAATTCGTGATCACCTACGCAATTACCTGTACATTTAACATAGTGCACTTAATGGACCAGGACTAATTCGATATAAAGTAGCAAATTTATTTCGTAATTATTTCCTTTAGTTGTATTATCAGGGCTTATAGTTATAAGGAACAGCCCTTCACGAGGCTGTGAGATTAGTTTAATATTCCAGCTCATTCGTAACATTCGCATTGGGTTGTGGTATATGAGAAGTCAGTAATCAAAACTCAACCAGATAATAACCGTTTCCTAATCTATTTTCCTTTTAACGTTTATTAAAAAAGGTATAAAACTATAAAGCGCGCTAATTGAGTGATTATTTGTTTGTTAAAATTAAAGCATTCATTACTGCTCTTGTTTCTTAATGTTTCAGTAAATCATACTAGATATGTATCGATTCAATCAATAAAATTGATTTACAATCATATATCAACACCATGCTTTATACTGCAATGTTGCAGTTACGAATCAATGTTTTTTTTTGTTTTGTTTTTTGTTTTTTTTTTTTGTTTGTTTGTTTTTAATTCATAAATTTATATGCTCGTGTGTCGTTTGATCGCGAATCAATGAATACTGTAATGAATTGGTTCAATTAGTTCGTTGTAGCTGATTTCAAAGATAACCAGTCAAATTCCTTTACATCACAGATGAAAAAACCCACTCACGTACTGCATACCTGTTTAGTAAATGTAAATATTACGGTGCCGAGCCCAATAAGTTAATGGGCAAAATGGTTTCTTTTATAGTGCTATCGCTAAACTTGTTGCATGATATGCCATATTATCCCCCAAAACTCCCACTAAGCCCACTCGACACGTCTTATCTGAGTTATAACTCCCATCGCAACACTAACAATAGATCGGTCCACGTAATTATTATGGGAAGCGTTCCGTATACAGCTGCTGTATACGGAACGTACTGACGTCGTACTCCGTTTACAGAAGCTAGAATTTAAGGACGAACTATCTCTGCAGCGAGATAATGTTTGGTGTATAACAGACAAACACAGATTTGATAAAAAAAAAAAAAAAAAAAAAAAAAAAAACCAAACAAGAAACAAGGGAGTTTGCTGCTTGTCATCTGCAACTCCAATTCGCGCCCGGACGACGGTCCTGGGGTGGAAGAGGGTGATTCGTTCACAGACGAAGAAGTTCTTATAGAGAGGGTTGCATCAGTAGACAGGACGAGGAGAGTGGCTGGCACCAACACATCATCGATGATGAGTGCCATGAGTTACCTGTCCTGCAAAACACTCTTCATGTTCTGGAGTACATCGACAACGTAGTATAAATTAGAGCATTCCAACATTAGACGCAACATCGGCACCTTCCAGTACCAGCTTCTTAATTGCGTTGTACTTCTCACGTTGGTCAACGATAGAATGGCGTTGCTGGAAAATCAAGCATGCATTCAAGTCAATAGCCTCATCATAGATGTGCCACTTGTATTCACCTGAGTTATGGGTAAAGTGTCTAAAAGGATGGTCTTCATGAGAACGGAATTTTCCAGTTGCTGATGTTCCTTCATCCAGCGCCTATGAAGAAATGTGGGACATCCCATCTCAGATTCAGTAGTTTGCGGACGGCCGCCAGGTGGCTGCAAGGCTGATATTGACCAGATAGAAAAATTATAAATACAATTGTCTGCATTTGTTCTACGGTTTTGTTTGCCTACCGACGAGACTTCCCATAGCTATATTGCATGAATAAAAAGAAACTCGTTAAAGTCCTGGCTGTCTTATCAACATGGTACATAAATATTTATTTACGTGAATGAAGATACATATAGATGTAGACTAAAATGACTTGTAATCGGCGTAATTGATATCCATGAGGGGAAGCCAAATTTCTACACATTCGGGTCCTTTGTGACAATATAAATTGGTCATTTTTCCCCTGCGACTTCTTCGAAGAATTGTTGAAGATGTGCAAATTGTCACGTTCTTGGTGTGCAAAAGAAGTCATGGGTCTTTCATTGTCGATTGAACAGAAGGCTCTGAGAGAACTTTGTCAGCCTTTTGTGTGTGTGGCCAAGCAGAACAGACTCTTGTCGCAATACAATTCGAGTAAGTAGGCGAATAGTGAATAAAGCATGGGTTTACTGCGCCAAACACGTGATGATAACCCACAATATGTTCCCTTGAATGATGTTCGTGACAACACGTTGTGAGTCGGAGGTTGTTGCCCTCAGTGTACCATATACGCTTAGAGGGCCAATGATACATGTATGACTGATACAGAGGAGAGAGAGAGAGAGAGAGAGAATAGGCAGAAACTCGAGATGGCCTGGAGTTGTGACCGGGATTGGCAATGACACTGTGACATAGATTGCATTGTTTTATATTGACATCTTCCTGATTCAGCTCGATCGAAACTTTATAACCCTATATATAACTGCAACCTCATAACTTAACATCAACTAATAGTATACTATTTCGTCTCATTGGTTAACCTTGTTTAGCCATTGTTGCAATACTATAATAATAGTTTATTTCACATGTATTCATAGAAGAGTCATTTTAATAGACGTGATTATAAAATGAGTTAACCAACACATGAAGAGGAATAGTAATTGAACATGACAGACAGATATTAAACTTTAAAGTTTAAATAACATAGGTCAAAAAGTGCAAATTGCAATTTAATCGTTGTGGCTTATTTGGATCAGTTCTTCGATTATATCGTTATGCAAGTAATCATTTTACTCTGCCTTAATGGAAACTGTCAACATAGTTCGACTATGTCTAACAGTCACCCATGGGAGTCACAGTGCTCGTCCCTGCTCATTTGTTCGTGTCATGAATTATGAATTTATTTCATTTGCAGTGAGTGCGGTGACACTCGGTGGAATCTTCAGTTGCGACCCTGAACTGTAATGAAATAAACACTAATATGACATTGGCGCACACTAAACAATGGAGATTGATGCAGCATTAGTGGTTGAGTAAAGCATTTACACTCGCAATGCAAGCAAGCCCTTCCCTCGCTCAGCCGTCCCGATCTCAGCGCCTTCATTTTCCCTGCTGCAAGTTGCTCCTGTGGAGGAGCCGCGTGGCCACTTTGCCGAGCGAGGATCGCACCAAACGCTCACTTGCGACGACTGTTCGCAGGACGAAGTCGCCATGACCAACGCTTCGTCTTACGGGAGACCTGGCTCTGACAACAACCAAGGAAGCGTCAAAGTGGCACTTGTTTCGTTAGGTGACAACACCACATCGTCAACCGCTTGTGAAAATTTCATCTACGATGAGTGCTACTCCAATGAGGAGTACGTGGACCTCATCAAAGAGTACATCTTCCCGACCACCTTCGAATGGTGCCTGATCGTGCTTTATCTTATTGTTTTTACTCTTGGATTAGTTGGAAACTTTTTGGTCGTTTTTGTGGTGGTACGAAACAAACATATGAGAACCATTACCAACTTGTTCATCGTGAATCTCTCCGTGGCTGATTTCCTTGTTCTGTTAATCTGCCTCCCTGCAAGTGTTCTGACAGACGTCACGGAGACCTGGTTTATGGGCAGAGTGATGTGTAAGCTGGTCCACTACCTCCAGGTGAGTGGATGTCTACTCTGAGGGCAACGCCCTAAATGTTTGATTGATGGGATTTGTGTTGCATCAGTTCACTCTATGCATGCTCAGTTGCTCAAAGGAAACTCAATCCTTCTGCTCTTTACTCTATATGATCCGTATTCTGAAGTTCACTCTTAATTTATAAAGGCAGCATGCATTAAATTGCCAATTTAATGCGTTGAAAAAAGTTTCTTTCTTTCTTCTAAGCATGAGAGAGATTGACTCTGAAGTGAACACTGTAGATCTGTTAAAGAAGGATTAGAAATATACTTATTATTGCGATACTTATTCTTCCATGTAAATCAATCTCGTTCGTGTTCCATGAATGACGATTTGGAAAAGGGCACACCGATGCCAGCCATCTCGTTAAGCGAGAAAAAAACCTTCTCTGCGTTCTCATATGGAATGAGGATTACTGGCTTCCAAGCAATTTGCAGTCGGACGTCGAGCCTACTTTACGGGTGCCATAATTCAGCAATCGCCAAGTGATGCTATTCATTCGCCTGTTACTAAAGCCTGTCGATTCAAACAATCCCACGTGTTGGCCTGTTCTATGTGGATCCTCTGCCTTAGAGAAACACTTCGCGGAAGGGTTTGTTGCCAAAGCACCTTTATTTAGCCCCTACTCTCACAAGAAACCCCGCGCGGTGAAACAATGACTGAGAATTATGGGTATAACGACCGCGGAAGCTAGGAGTTGGGTGTAAAGGGGTATTCCGCCTAATATGCGAGCACTCTTGCCCCCTGCAATAGACAGGCAAGGCAAAGGCCATGGAAATCCACGCGGACAGCCGTTTGCCACTTATGCAATGGTTTCTCACAAGAGAAATGCGTGAAAAGGTCGTTTTAATAAGCAAATGCCAACGTTCTGCAGCATTATATTGAGCGGTACATCGATTTGCTTGTGCGTATGAATCTCTCATTAAACCGGTGATTGCATGCAGATCTTTGTGCCAAAAAGCGTCAGTTTGTTCAATTAGGGAAGATTGAAGATTTATCGTAGTGCAATATATTGTTGTTGCATGCACACACAACTCAGTTACACACCTTCTGTTCAATCGCATAGTTTGACTTTGTGCTCGCTCGGGTTTCTTTGTTAGCGATTCATTTGCAATTACAGGTAATTTCCGCGAAAGAAGATAGTACTAAATACTACGGATCACTACTTTGAAAGAACCATTCATATGCGACGATAAAGGTGGAGATCAAAGACATCTTATGGCCTCCATCTATATATAGCTAGTAATTGCACCTCTTTAGTCTTATAATCTCGTCTACTTGGTATCCGTGTACTGACAATTACTTTATCAAGTGTTGGCTGACAGCGCTGAAGGAAACCCAAAGACTATCTGGCTGAGAAAGAGTGAGCACATAACCGCCATTTACAACCCGCTGCGTAATCTCCCACTTGCAAGTTTTCAATGCTGAATATCATGCACGCGCCAGTTTTGATGCAGTACGCGGATATGAAGGTTAATTACTGAATAGCTCTCATCAGGGAGCAACTTCTGAGGATATCAACCGCGTCAGGTGGGAGTGAATGAAGAGAGTGACTCAGTGATGTTTTGCCACACACAACCTTCGCTACAGAGCTTTCCCATTTAGCTCCTCAAAGCATGGCCCACTCCCTCTAACTCAATAGACAGACTTAAATTACAGATAGAACTGATTCAGCGAATGAAAAGATGTCTCGACAAGCAACAGCTGTACCTGAACCTAGCTGTACAAAACCGGAAAACGCGATGAATAGCTTCACTTCACTTTTTTCTGATTGCATTATAATTGTTTCATTGAGGCCGTCTCTATGAACACAAGCAATTTTTCCCTTGTCTCTGCACAATATTTACCAAAGAAGTGCGTTTTAAGAGGCACAGAAATGGGTCAACTTGGAACAGAAGTTAGGACCGGAAAGAGAACAAGAGAGCCAACACACAATTCGAAGGATAAAAACCTCATGAAACGATGTCTGTCTCGAGAAAACTGCAGGTCATCTTCTCGAAAGAACCGCGTTCCCAGAGGAGGCAACCAATAGTATTGCGTCATATACATAATGTGTTCATCTCATCAATTATTCGCGAAAAATCAATTAAACTTGATTTTTTGTTTGTTGCCAAATTCTTATGCCTGGCAATGAATTCAATACCACTGGGACACGCATCCACTTTGAAGACCCGTCAAGATCAACACAAACAAAAACACAGTGTCAGTTTGATACCAGAAGAAGATTAATGGGGTCTGTCGATCCCATCTGCGCTTGTTCAGAGCATGACCTCCCTTGACATCATTACGTAGCAAAGTCATTTAATTTTCATTTATTCCATTGTGTTATGATGAATGTGCCAGTCATTCGACCAAATACGCCGACGAGAAAAAAGGGCAAGAGTATCGCGTGGCGACACAATGCTTTGGATATCGGTGGCTATGAAACATGCTTCTTGTCGAGTGAAGTATTATTAATTTTACGCTGTCATTTGTTTCATTATCAGCCACTTATTTTTGGTGATTGACTAATAGCATAATACATACTTTTTGTGTGGTAGGTTTTACTTTATTGCCGATATTGCCGACTGTTTGTCTGGACCGAGCACTGTTGTGATGTAAATGTTTCATGAGTATTGTTGTATTCATTTTGGTCCAGACTTCATTCTATAGAACACATTATTGCTAATTATTGATGTGTCTGTTGTTGTTGTTCGGAGAATTAGAAATACGCACTTAAAGAAGCATGTGGTGGAAGTTAGGAACCAACCAATGGAAATGTACCTGTGAGTTCGACCATACATGAATATACATGTATATTATTTTCAACGTATATACTCAAACAAGGTTCAACCTTCTTGATATCACGTGCATTCATCTGGAACCAAGCACTATAAATGTACAGACTATTCCCAAGATGTATAATTATACATTATGTGGCTGTACATGTATTATATGAATATAATTACGCAACGATTGTGAAATAGTTATTGGATTAGTATATGCTGCAAAAATAAAAATAAAAAATAAATAAATGAATGTAACAATATATTCAGGTACTAGTACGTAGGCGCAGGCGCAGGTACGTAATATGATTTATCCATGCTTTGTTTGTAGATTAACTATTTTGATATATCCTATAAGCGGACGCATTCTCCTCGCACATAACGCACATAAAAAGGTTGCAGCTTCAAAGAAATCCTGCCATGCTTTGTTCACGCCATTCTTTCCCCTGATTGAATTGCTGTAGGAATTTTGTCTCAAAGTTTCTACAATAGGAAACGAATTCAACGAATCAGCACCTGCGGATATGAGATGCAACGCTATGTTCTCCTGCATTCTCTTTTGCACTGGCTATGATTCATTCAACTCATGAATGCAGACCTGGCTATTTCAGGGCATACAGCTGCCTGAAGACATATTAGCACATACCCCTATATATAATATGACATATTGCGTAGTTTACTAGTATTGGACAGTGCAAGAACACGCGAGGGTGTGTATATGTGTATTACATGACTACGAACATCTGTATTGACCCATGTCACATTGAACAATTTAGAATTGCGGAATAGACGAAGAGGTTCATCCTGTCCGACATTGATCGACATATTCCTCAGAAATTGTGTCAACGAACGAGTGAACTCAATTGATCAGCATCGATCAGAGCTTCCAAGAAGCAATTTATGGCAGCTCTTCTCGTCGCCCTGGATCTCTTAGATGGAATCCTGTTAAGGTTCGAAAAGAAGAATACGAATGCGGGCCATTGGTCGCTTGCTCTGTAACGACCCTCAATTATCCCATCCTTCGGTTTCGCCGTCCTTTATTCCCTGAGAGACTTCTATACATACTCATAATTCATGAAACACAAAGGTATATTTAAATAACCTTTAACTATTGGGTGAAATATATACTCATAACATCCACGTACATACGAAGATAGCATACGATTTTGTTCATTTGGTCCATGGTCGTAGTCTTTCCCCAGGGGTGTAACAGTGCTAGTCACGGTATCAGAACCATGCCAATTCAATATGCACATGTATAACATGTAACATCAGGGAAGCAACTCCGTGCGGAACATAATAATATTCAACGTGACTACACAAGGCTAAACATTTAGCACCATTGGGTTGTACTCACTTTAAATAGATAAATTGCACGTCAAGTCTTACGTGCTGTTATTCAGGGCGCTAATTAATTGGCCGCAGTAGATTGCGTTCAGCGGTCATTGAACCGCCCATTGTTATTCCAATCACATTTCATCTGATGGCCTCGCATCAGACGTTGGTGTAGCAAACAGTTTTACGCCGATTTCATGATAGAAACGTTTATTTCGCCAACAGCTTTCGCTGGTATCACCTAACTTATTTTAACGGTTGTTATTGTTTATTGTTATTGTTTATGCTGTGGCTGGAGCAACAATTACGGATCGCGGCTCCTCGTATATCATCGACGATAATTCATTAGCAGCAAGAGGTCTGAACCCTAGCGTTAATGCACCTAAGGCACGTAACTTGATCGCGCCGTCCGGGTTAACTGTTCTCTTGTGCGTGGTGTTAATATAATCGCGAATCACATATTAATGCTTTGGCGGATCAGATGGCCCGAGTGATGCGGTTATTCGTTATAACACCTGGAACCTATATAAGGGAACCACTCTCCGAACAGAAGTGAGTATCATATGAATTAGTACCGTGCATCAGCATAATACATATAGAATTATAGATGATCGATCATCAACACAATAACTGGATTAATGGATGCATTTAAAACATTAACAATACCTGAAATCTATAACGCAGCACTTTTACCTTGAGCGTAGCATAAAAGAGGAGATTGACTCAATTGTCCCTTTCTTCTTTTGAATCTAGAGGCTGAGCATGAAAGGAAGTCTTTTGCTCTCATCGTCCAAAATAGTGTTTAAAATTAACCACCAAGCACTTCCTACTCGAACAAAAAGGGACTAAAATTACAGGCGTATTGGCCACGGAGGGGCTAATAAGGACTTATTCAAGGGTAGAACAATTCTGGTATAGATAAAAAAACTAGGGGTTTTGATGTTTTTTATATGCCTGGTTTAAGAACAGCAGCTGCTTTTGAAAAAATTGAAGGAACTAGCAGTTCAAACATGACTTTAGAAGCCTGCTACGTTCTCATCTGAAATTAACATCCCTCTCCTACCAGGTGTCGCATACCTATTGAAAGATGATGCCAGAGGAATTTCGCCTCTGAAGTCATAAAGTTCTGGTGGACGGTTTACTTGTCAATGTGAAGTATATTGAATCATATTTCACCACCGTTTGTGTTGCTCTGCCTTCTCCAACCAATCGTTAAAAAAACACCTAAAAAACAAACTGTTATTCTACAAAAAAACCTAAAAAGCATACTGCTATAATGGAATGGGATTTTTACTGTTGGGAGTGCATGCACGGGAAGCTTTTTGGTGTCTACTTTCTACTAAACCCATGCGTTATCCAGACTCGTAGAAGTGGCAACTTTCGAAAAGGCACAAAGGCTGAGGTTGCCGTGATTATCGACCTCAGCACTCTGCCTGCAAATTCTCATGATTGAGCATCGACAGATGCTGATAAACGGTCTGATGGGAGAACGATTGCTCTGTGGCAGAATCAGCGTAATACTATTAGGGCTGTGTGGTGTCTGTTTAGCACTGAAGAACTAGGCAGCAAATGCTGGATACTTTCACCACTTGGTCTGTCAGTAACTAAATCATATTACATAGCTGACAAAAATTGGCTTTAAAGTCATTCTTCTAAAGAAAAGATGTATGCCAATATTTCTATTCCCAATTCATATTATCTTGTTATAAAACAAATTTGCTCTGTTTGGGCGAGAGGCATATACATTTATTGATTTTAAATTTTATTATATGTTTTGGGTGATTGCATCGATTAGAACTTTCCAAACGATGCGACAGTATGCCCTGTAACACTTCCATTAAACTTAAATCAAAACAAAGCATTGCAACGTAGCAAATAAGAAATCAATATCATGATTCAACAAATGAATTCACCAAATTCAAAATTCGCTTCGCGTGGGGAGGTTTAAACTTAAACCTCCGGATGTCAGCCAAGTTAAAAAAAGGCCCATTTTGGGCAGATAAATAAAGGGATAAACTTCACAATCTGTATAAAAATATATGTCGATCTTTCACAAAATAACAAATTAGCACAGGAGAGTGAAGGAGAAGGATGATTTGTTGTTTTGTCAGACCGTACCTCATTTCGCTTTGTTAATCAAGTTATTTTTGGTTGCTGTTATTATTATTTCTTTTTTGACATGTGAGCTTCATTAGAGTGACTAATGACTCTTGATCAGGTCTGATTGCGCACGCAGTGCTATAGAGCAACAGAGGCGCACTTCTGCTAACGTACAGCAACGAATCGAAGTCTGATCCGCATTTGAAGCAATCTCGATAAGCTGATTAACAGGTTTGCAGATTATCCTGAAGTATTGTGCAATATGAATCTGCAGATTTAATTAGCCACCTGTTCTGATTTACCTTGATGGATCACTATAGAGCAAACAGAAACACAGTCACATAATTAGTGGACACGTCCGCACTATTTGCAGACTCTTTCAATCCGATACTTCATACCTAATCCCTCGGTTGAAGGTTGCTTCCTATCGCCAAGATGCATCCCTCGAGTCGGCGCTGTAGCCATTGCCAGGTACGCTGTCAGACTGTGTGCATTCTCCCAGGATCGTCCACGGCGTGACAAGTGCATCAGTGGAAGGTCCTATACATACATATATGTCACTCAATTTAATCGTAATTGTTTACTGGTTGAAATAATTATCGCGATACCAGTGTGAGAATCAGGAGTTATTTGAGAAGCTACTTGCATGAAATTAATTTGAGGCAATTTAAGCTGTGACACAATCTGTTCAAACACGTATGGGACTCCTGTAATCGCTCGAGTGCTTTGTTTTCATAGCCAGCCTTGAAGACGAGTGCCCCGAGAAACACAGAGCAGTACACACTGGGTTTTAGCTGAGATGAATTGGACCACGGTATTTAGGGAATGTTGCTTCACAGACGAACACGAGAGCAAAGGGCCAACGATAATGGCCAAAGCCAAACGCAGACAATATATTAGAAGCAAAGAGATAGAGCATTAGGTGGAGTGCCGCTTGACCTCAAGTACGATCCTCCCACTCTTCGAGATGGACAAACATAATTGGTAGTGCATGGATAAGTAAGGGTAAGTGTTGGAACTAGCACGTTCATGTTGATACATTTCCTTGGAGTTTATGACCATGTTGACCAATTGCCAATTTCTAGGGGGCACCCGAAATTCATGAGATATTTATAGCGAGGTTGCTGTCCTTTTAGTATTCACAGCATTGGCACAAAATCCGAGGTATTACCTGTGTGAAAAACGCCATTCTACGCTTCTAAAGCGCTAGGAATGAAAAGATTTGTGTGTAGAAATGGCCTTCACGCTTTGCCAGCCTTGAAGACACAATGCTACACAATTCTGCAAATATACTAATATCCTTTTGCAAGAGATTAAACATCACGTGTATAGTTTACTCCATAGACTCTGCTGAACAAGCGAACATGCTTCCCGCATTACTTCAAGGTCGCACACTTGGTAATAGACATTTGAAATTGCCTTCTCGACCAATGAGCAAGAAGCATGCGAAGCGTCTACCTCCTCATTACGTCAAAGGCCTCTCAATCACTCATTTAGGACTTTGAGGGTCCCATCTATGTCCTTTGTGTTTGAGTGCAACAGGTGGAGGTATGTGCAAGCAATGCAAACAAAGTCGCATGTCTGTCCAAACTGAACTGCTGAGGAAAGATTTGTCAGTTACCAGCTGACCATGCTATGCACTGGTTGCACACATACCTCTAAGACATATTTCTGTCGGTCATCTTGAAGACAGATGCATGTGAGAGTTATTTCTAGGAATAAAAAGCAATGCTGCCCCGTGGGTCTAAATTAATCGGCATTTGCGATGATGAGAATTCTTGGGAATTCATCTCAGGGAATGATATATTACACTTGCCCTGGAGACCGATGCATTGTGATATAGTGTGTGATTATTGGGATTAATAATATGGAAATCAGACATCAAATTTTGTTCCAAATCTTAGTCAACTCAGACAAAAATGATTTGCTGCATTGAGGCAAATTCATTCAGCGTCTGAATATTATTCCATGGAAAACCACAGCGTGTTCCCGGTACAGGTCAAGCGCGATGAAGACAAATGACCACTGTGCGGGGGCCTCCTGTGGGCATTCGATGGACCTTAGCTTCGTTTAGCTGCCCCATCACCTCATTCACATTTCGTCCGCGCAACAAACACTCCTCCTGATGATGAGTCGGTGTTGGATGCGGCTCACACCGCATGCAGATTCTCTGGACGAAATGAACATAGAAAGAGCTTTTAGGTGGACGTTGATAAAATGACCAGCCAGGTGGTCGAGATGGGGTTGCTTGAACTTGTTGCCTTTTAGTGGGTGTATCCTTGCAAATACCAGTTATTTGCATATCGAGGATTCTATGGGAAGTGGCCTTTATTTCGAAATGGACAAATACTAAATTAAGTTCGTGCTTATATTTCGTACAACATAATTATAATAATTTTAATAAGGGTCAACAACTTTTCTGTTTTCGTTGCTGCATGGAACAGCCAATAATAATTATATGCTAATTGCTAATGGCTCTTGGTTACCCACGAAGTACCCTGTTGTTTTGTAGATTTTGTTGTTGTTTTCATTTCACTTCGGTATCACGACCAACGCGAGCGTGTCTTGGATTGAGACGACAGCTTGACACTTGGATTGAAATTGTATGCTACGAAGGACGTGACAATTTTTCCATTTCAGTTCGTCCGCTGTCAGCATAGCATGATTCCTTCTAATGGAATGTCACAAAACTAACCTTTGAGATCAGAGCAAAAATCGATGTTCAAAAATCCTCAGCACTTTTTCCCCCATAGGAAAATTGCGTATTTGATATCTTTTAGAGCGTTGAAATTGGGCCATACTTCTTATGTAATTGCCTCCAAATCGACGTGCGATTACAGAGGGAAGTGTTCCTTGATGGATTAGAGGGTAGGACACCTTGACAAAGATTCGGATTACCCACCTTAAGGGTTATCGATGAGTTGGCCCCTACGGCACCCATGCAGGGCTTGATTTGTCACAAGTCACAACTCTACATCCTGAATCCTGATTCCCCGTTTTAAGCAAAAGCCATAGAGTAAACAGAGAAAACTAATTTTGATCTGCACGTAGGACGAAATCAAATATTCCCAGAACGTCGTCTCCATCTGCTCATTTCAGTGTTCAATCTCACCACTTCATACCACTTTCTTACAATGAAACTTCGACGGAACTTGGCCCGGGGAGGAATTCCCAGAAGGAAGCGTGCATATAACCCTGGTGGGTTTTATCGCGGCCCTCGAGAGTTAATCTAGCTTCTGCGCCCAGATGAAGCATCGATGGCGCTATAAAGAACGCTGAATCCACCACAGGAGCATATAATGTTATGTAAGCGCGACTGATTTGGTTCTTGATCGCATCTCGATCTTTCACCCCGGTTGTCCTCCTCGAAGGACAAAGTGTCAATTTCGGCGCTTATTGCTGCGATGGGACAAGAGATGCAAGGCATAGACGTTGCTCCATTTATCACGAGTTTATGCGTTGCATACCCAGTTCTATTGAGGTATGGGAGTGCTGAGAGAAAAACTGAAAGCAAAGTTTACAAATACCGTTCTCAAAAAGTGACCAGAAGGTCCCGCAAAACAAAAGCAATAGTGAAATGCTAATCTATGTTATTGTCAATCAAATATAGCATAGGTTTTTTTATGGGAAGGGCTCTGTGTGTGTTATTATAAGCCCATATGGCATAATCCTAAACTAACCCTAGCTGTACCACCGCTTCTTCAGGTGTTGCCTGATTCTCCCCACACTATGTATTCTGTTCATGGTATTGACACTATTCTCAGTTACGGGCCGCAGTGTGGGGTCCATAATATATACTCCTAAGCCTTTTTGAGGCCCCGCTTAAGAGTCCGTGATGATTCAGGAAGAAAGAGCAACGCGACGAATGAATCATTAAGACTGGCTTCAATAGTGTCTGATTGTCATTATACGGATGCAAGTCAATTTCCGCAGGTGGGCTACAGTACGTGTTGCCAATATCAGCAGCGTAGGATTCTGTTGGTGGAGGTTTGAAGAACATAATATTTTTGTGTGTGTCAAAGGAGGCTCGCGTGCTGTGGAGATATCGGTGTCCGGGTTACGATCCACGACCATGTGTATAGAAAACCAACAGAGAAGGCGTTCATCTCGCCAAATAACGGAAGAGTCGGTGTTGAAAGAGCGTTCAATATCAGGAATAATCTCATCGGTGTTGATATCAGCGTTTCCTGGTTTTGAAACTGAATCCTGGTTGGAGCACTTGCGCTGCATTGATTATCGTTACGATAACCGGAGGCTGAGAATAACACTGAGTAGTTTACCTCAAAGGATCCTTTGATCATGAAACAAAGGAGATTCGCCAAATATACCTGATGCCTCCATAAGAAGTCACGTCGTTGATGAAGGGGGCTTCCTATTCGCTCAGAGATCTCGTGGACTGATGCTTCACTGCACCGTGGCAACCACTTGCCTTTGATTTTGTATTTGCATCTGCAGAGCAAGGCCTCTTCCAGATTATTCCATCTTATAACAAAGGGATCGAGGGATCGGAGTGCTATTATGGACGACCATCCCGAGGGTAATCAGGCACATTTCAAGCAAATTGAAAGGCATAAACAGGCCGCACAATCGCCAAACAAAACAAGTTTGCTACCAAGACCGCGACACTCCTCCGCGTAGTGATGAGACACAAATGCAATGTACATCTTTAAGGGCTATGATTAATGTGAAGGGTGCAATAAACCTAGGTTGTTACAGCCTTGTGTTCTTGCTATTCCAATCATGAATGGTAGTTGGCTAATCAGAACAGGTGTACTACACATGTGATATATGTGTGTGATTGGGGTTTTACGGCTCCACCCAAACCAATCGGATGATACGGGCGCCAGAACAGAAGGCTTGGGACCAGGGTTCCCCCCTACTCTTATCGATAAATCTCAAGAGTTCTTTATCCTGCATACCACCATAGACATTAGTACACAGCGCCCGGCCTTGTTACGCAGTTGGGTAGCACTGCAGATCACTGAATAATCACAATTGTAATTCACAATCATAACGCCCGTGGCCTGATCGGGTCTCGAACCCGGGACTTCGACCCCACGGTCGGCATAAGATTGCAGCCAGCCGGTTTAACCCACTGAGCTATTCGGTGCCCCTCACATGTATATATAATAATAATAACAATAATATAGCAATTGTAACATACACAAATGTTTAATTTAACATGTATACTGGTAGCATATCGGCGGTTTTATACTCCACCTGGATTGGGAGAACATGAAGGAGGCCACTGATTGGGTTCTTAGTCTACGTCCTTTATGGCAAATCCATTCTTAATATATGTGGAGCGATGCATTCTGGGAAACCTTGGAAACCGAGACGCCGTGGAGACTGGGGTAAAAATATGAAAGTATCACTTATATTTCCTCGAGGAGCGAGCAAACAGCGCAGGAGTAGCTCTATTATAGATATAATCATCCTGTCAGGAGAAAAATCCGATTATGAGTGAATAACTGAATTATGGCCCAAACAAAACCTTATTTTTTTTTACCACATTTATTTGTGAATCTAGGGAAACGTGTCAGGCAGGGATAGCCCATTTTGCTGTGAGCACGTAGACCTAATGACATGGTCACTTTATATTTTGGTCGGTAGAGGGAACATGGGCATCCTCATGCATGGCGTCTAAGGATATAAACGCTTCCAAATGCGGTCTTGCGATCACCAAATCTTTCTCCGAAAGTTCACCCAAGATACAACAGGAAAAATTTCTATCAAGAAATCTGCTCTTATCCACATGTGGGCAGATATCCGTAAAGCCACTCACTTGCTTGCACCATCAGGACGAGGAATTAGTGAGCACTTTAATCAGCACTCACAGGAATGCACGAGGGGAACAGGGAGATTTGAGCAATCTCTGCGATTTCATTTCTTCTACAAATGCATACCAAGTATATATAGGGTTCAAATTGAAAGACAACAATTGTTATGACATTGAATTAGGCATTACAATGACCCACCTTCCAGAAAGTGTACATGTATTTTAAAGCATTGCCATTGCTAACAGAATAGGGTCTGTTTAAGCCAGAATCAGTAATTTTGATAACAGCTAGATAATGCTTATCAATCTGAATTCAATTTCATCGTTTGAGTTGACAGCAATACTAGAATTGATTGACATCATTTCGAAGAACAACACGGTGCACATATAGACGGTCACCTTGACCAACACAGACATGATGAAAGACGCCTCCTGGAGAATGAAACGGCGGTGAAGATCCGATCAGGAAATGCGCAGGGTCTGCTTTGACGACATCCAAATGACCCAAATATTTTAGCTGAGTCAGTGGTGCTTATCTGTGAGAAGCCAGATATGTTTTTCTTGATCTGACCTTTGCGGATGTTTTAGCAGACAGGAAGCCTGAACTACCGAGGATAATAACCTGAGGATTATATTCGGTTGGGCAAGAGGCCGCTGATGGAAACTCAGAAATGAGAGATCGTGGACATGGGGATCAAAACAGAAGAAACGAAAAACAGTGATGGGAAAGAAATGCAGCGTAGAATGTGCAACTGAGGGAACGCCAGGATGAATGCCTCGTAAGATAAACACGACGCGGTTGTAGTGCACGTTTAGAACAAATACGATTGTGAAATGAGCGCCAGTGGTGGGTAAACACCGCTATGCAATATACCGTTTGTGTTTTGGACCGAAAGGCTCCTAGGGATAAACACCTACTCGGCCTGGGGTGCTCACCGGTTCTTATACACTCCAGCTGATAAATAGCAGATGCACACCCTTATACATGCACGCATTTGATATGGGATATATACATTTGGTAATGGTGTACCAAGAACTTGCATAGATATAAGGGGTTCTAAGTATATTATGATCAATGCATCCCAGTCAAGTTGAGGTGCGGGTCGCCGCGGGAAGACCCAAACTTTCCTAAACCACAGACTTTCTAAGCCTTGCACAAGGCTAAATGACACCCAGAGGCATTTACGTTTGAGCCGATTAAGAGAATGGCTTTCACATTGGACGCTCTGGGCATGCGCAGAGTCTCCTCCTCGGAGCCTATTCAGGGCTTGACCTGAGCCTGCTAATGTCCTACCGGATTGCTCGTTGGTGATAATGTATGGGGGCTTCGACGGTGGTGTCTCATAAAGGACGCAAACTCTCGGAAACTAGAAATTTGCACGTCGTTTGTTTCCCTGTTTCACCGAAGATGACGATGTTATATTTGCATTGAGAGCATGTTTATGCCTTGAAATGCAACAAGAAGAGCTTGATTAATAACTTCCACTGCGATGTAATTTTATCAGGAATACATTTAATTTCGCCGTCAGAAAATATTAGCGATTGTGAATATGAAATAGTAGCTGTACTCGGGTTTTAGTTTTAATTAAGTGAAGGGAATCTCATTTTACAGAAGCCTCGGTGTTCGATATCGTGACTGGATCTTCAGGCAATGAGGAAAACGTGGCCAAACATCAATTTTAAAGATGTCTGATAAGGCGTCGGTTATATAAAAATAAGATTATTATAGATTTTTTACCGTGTCCTTAAATCGGATTGCATCTTCTATATCATCCGCTATTTATATTTCGAAAGTACACAAAACAATCAGAGTTCCTCTTTTAGGCGTAATGTTATTAGCATTCCCTAGACGCGCCTGTTTAGAGTCATCGGAGGGTCATCGGTGAGAGTATAACTACTCCTCTGTCCAAATTCAATCTGTGCCTCAGGTTTTGTTACTTGGTGATGAACTTACGAATATCAATGTTTGCATGTCCTCCTCTTAGGCTCTTGTACGCGACCTGTATAAATTATGGAACAACCAAAATTATTTTGTGAAATTCACCAGGATAAGAAAACGTAATATAATTTAATAATAAGAACTGCTTCGATTAACAGAGGTTAGGTTAGGGCTCGGAAAGTGCTGTTCATGTGGCCGATTTGGTCCAGCAGACCATTTGCTGCTGAGAATTATGTGATTTTATCATACTTAATTGGACCCCTTTATCGGAACGACGGATCTGTGCTATTTTTCGAGCCAAATGTGCTTATATCACCATATATCAGCACGAACAGTTCACTTTGATGATATATAATATTCATCCGCTCGTTGAACATCTCCCACGTACCAAATCTCTCCACGTAAGATACGTTGAAGGAGATTTGCATTTCGCAGTGACGTCGGCTTCCAGTTTAGACGGCCGCAGTCTAACTTTTCCATTGTGCCACCAAAGACACGCGAAACCTTCCACATTAAGTTTAATACCATAAGCATAATGTTGAGCAGCTCAAATTGGAATGTGGACTAAAAATGTTAACGCTAAACGTATCCACTGAACAGCGAGATTTAAATATTTTGAAACTTTTCCCGATGGATACAGTGAGGTTTTTATAATTTCGCGAACTCATGTGATATAAAAAAACTCGCCATATGCAACTTAGAACGCAAATGTAAAAACTCGAAATACGTCAATACGATATGTCACTTTCACGATATATCTATCCCCTGACGTCTTCATTGCACACATATAGCTGACATAAGATCACATACCCTCTCATTGCAAAAACCCATTATCAATGTCACACGCCACTAACCCCGTGAGGAAAAGGAATCGATCGAAGCACCTCAGATCTCCGTGATCAAAGACGGGGATCCTGGAATCGCACCGCTGATATTTGAGCCAATATCAACTCATTACCAACAATGGATCGAACAGAATATCAAAAATAATAAACATCCATATAATAGAATTTGGTTACATCTATAGCAAAATAGGATTGATTTCATTAAAATTTAGAAAAAAAAATCTACCTGCGAGTGGAGATTCACCTGTATGATTATGAACCATTCGCACCTAATCACTTAGGAATGTTCCCTTCCGGGAAAGACCAATGTTTTTTTTTTTTGTAGCATTTCCGCGCAGAATTGTCTGATTAATGATTAAAGAAATTGTTAGCCATAACGACACGATTCATTTGGTGAGTGGGAGGCGATGATCTATAATTCAGTTTTCTAAGATATATATCTTGAATAACAAAGCCTTCGTTTCAAATTTACTTCTCAGTTAATTGAGGTACCCTCCGTTAGCGTAAAGAGAACCTCTGTTCTTTCGGAACCTTATTTGGTCGGTTCTGTGGGCTTTTATGAGTGACGAGAGACCATTATTGAAAAATTTGGTCAACTGTGAATGATATTCAAGACACATTAAAATACGAATTTTCTGCTCGGGCAGAATGGCTTGAAAAGAGATTTCTTTTATGAGAGCTGCTGAAAGATCTGCTCACTCGACGGCTCCCATTGTTAACAATAGGATAATTATATTACCACGTCACCACAGTCTGAAATCGAACGCGAGAAGAAAGCGAGATTTTAAACCTCTCAAATTCGATGTATCTAGGAATTAGCCCACAGCAAGTGTATTGTCTAAAAATATGTTAGTCAAAAAACGTATTTGCCTTTTGAGATACATCTTCTATCATCCGTCACTAGTTCAACGCAATCAGAGGTCCTCGATCTTTAATACCCTTGTATGATATAAGATCCCCCTCTCCCCAAACGAAAAAGTAAATAAATAAAGTTTGTTGACTCACAATCGTTTTACTCCGTATCTATTACATCATCGCGTTACTCATTTATGACATTGAATATGGTGCTGAGAGTTCAACGTGAACTCTTCCGTCGGGCAATGTATCCCTATATCATGATTGAAATTCATCACCTTCATTGATCAATTAATACTTTGATGTCCCAAGATAAAGCTTCGAAGGGATCTTATCAACAACATTTGCATTAACTATCAACTGAGCATTCCATTAAACGGACGAGATTTCGCAATTGGTTGGAATGGACACTGTGAGCAGCATTTATCAGACGAAATCGAGAGGCCATCCGTCATGGCTAAAGAGGCCCTTCGGTGTTACCCTAGCCATCCTTAGTTTATTGCAATGCAAGGCTCTTAGTCGAAGAGCAGCCCTGATTGGGGTCAGTATTGATGCCCTTTCATGATTTGATTGGATATACTTAATCACGTGGTACGTGGTATAAGTAGGTAAATTCAGGTTCATCTCAAATACCATATATTATTTTAAGACTCGCTAGATATATTGACGAATCGACTATTGTCACTGTTACATTGTGATACCTGCAAAGAGTGACGTCTCAGCGATGTTCCACGGACCCGAATTCTACCACGGTGCGCTGCGCAGCAACTCCAAAGTGTAAGCCGGTGTTATTCGCTGAAGCGATTTCTATACAATATCCGTTTGTGTAGAGCAAGGTACCATTGTGGTAATTGTGTCAGTAAACGCGTAAAACTGACGTCATCTGCTCAGGGTTTGTTTTTTATTCTTCTGACGTCAGACGTCAATCAAGCAGGGCATATACACCAGGCTTTGACAGAACACACTACGGAAAATCAGTGTGCGGTACCTCAAGGCTTTTGCAGAGCTGTGATTCACTCTCACTCGCAAGAAAAGACACCGACATGTCATAAACAAAGGTTGCAATCGCTCGGAAGCTGGAAGTGATGAGTTCGTCCTTGTGACATCGACAGATTAGGATTGAAACGGAAGAATAGCTCTTAATTGACGTGTGCACCACGGTGAATGTGCTTGGGCAGTGATATGCTATAGTTATGCATGCACAAATCTACCTATCACTCTCACCCCACGTAAATTGAATGTGTAGGGTCATTTTATGTAACAATATTTATTATTAATATGCACCTCCACTTAATGTTTCATCATCGTTTATTTATTCTAACACACCTTTATTATGTGGTGCCCTTGTTTTAAGTCAATCTAGCTAACGTAATTAAGCTCACTCAGTCAAATAAATGCGCGTTTTAACAGAGCCCCATATACAGAAAACACGCTGACCTCAACACAGGAGCCAGATAATTAGAGTAAGTAGGGCGCAAAAACTGCATGTACAGTTAACTCCCTAAAAAGGTTGTACCTTTATCCCCAATCGGAGGCAGAAGGCTCCACCATGCGTGTGCAACCCATTCACCAATGCACAAAAACCTCTGTCTAAAATGATGTGGCCTCGTTATTGAATGGTGAGAGGTCGATTCATTCTGCACGCATTGAATGATCACTCTGATCCGCAATCAGCTAATTCTAAAGCAGCATCTCCTGTGCCTCCCATTCACAACATTTCGGCTGATATTAGCAATAATAATTATCGTTTTCTGGTTGATCAGATTCACGATTTTATGTGGAGCATCTTAATTAGGACATTATGTGGGTCATCTGGGATATGGCGCATTGATTCTATTGGCTGGTGTTTATGCTGACGTCATCCACGCCTTTATGCCCACGTCATCTCAAAGACAGTCAAAGAAGGAGAGGGTCCGTAATGCACATGCAACCAATAGAACTGATCACAACCTAGCCGCGATTTCAGACATCTGCCCAATCGGAGCGGGATTATTAATCATTATTTGCGTCCATATCGGCCAAAATTGTGTCACCTGGTGTCCCACTACGATTGAACGCCAGTGATGATCAGCGAACTTATTGTCGTTTGAACCCTTGTTATAGAAGAAGGCGATATCAGAAAGTTCATCAGCGTTAAATTCGCGGTCACAAAAATGGACTCAACACAATTATTTTTTTCTTCGACACCGCTCTAATCCATATCATAACACTAAACAGTTCTGCCCATGTCGCCTATCTCCCAATTAGCCAAATTTTTAGTGCAAACCCTTAGCCAGACTGCACCCAATGCCCCTAGCTAATAATTGAAAAGCTGCTTTGGGCGCAACTTTGAAGCGTTGCAGGAAACACATTTTCACTTTTGTGCTTTAATCACATTCAGTGTCTGCTGTCTATATACAATGGCACGCTACATTGTGTTTATCGCCTTTATTCCTTCTGTTGAATATGTGACATTTAAGTCTTTGTTCCTCTGGTGAGAGACTCCAGACTTCTGATTGTGCAACGCAGGCATTAGACAAAACACGAACAGCAATCACCCGAAGTTATAGAAGCAGCAGAACAAATCCCATGAATCCATGCTTGTTAACCCACCACACACCCATGCGCACAATAAACGATTTGTCAAGAGTGCATAGTTACACAAGACAGTGTTAACTTTTAAGGGATTTTCATAAAAATGGCTTCAACGCACGTAGACAAAAACGCAGACAAAAATAGCAAGGAAAACGTCAATTCTTCTGTCGATAAATGTAATTTGGTTTTAAAATACGTGTCTACCGTGCTAGACTGACAGTTGCTGTTTTGGAGAGAGTGTCGGCATGGTTCCATAAAGCACTTATGCCATTGTTTTCAGTAGTATTGTATGAAGTGGTTTGGAGTTAGAGCAGTGCAAATTTCTAAGAAAGCATATTAATTTGATCAGTTTTGAATGATCAATATTGGAATGCTTCACCATAACTTAATAAGTATGCATACCATGCTATCTAGATCGAGACGGTCTTCCTTATAAATTATTGATATACAAATGCAACAGGTGGGATTCGGTTTCTATGTATATTGTATAGATTGAAGAATCCAATCACTCGACGGGGACTCCGTACATGCAGTGCTGTACACATGAAGAAGACAAAACGTTTCTTGGGGCGTGCTTCCTCTGCGTGCATGCATACGGGAGTCGAATGTCATAGCCGTAAAGGTGAAAAACCAGTGTTATTCAGGAGAAGCCAGGCCTAAATTGACTTGATCAGCCACCCCCCGGGCGCTGCGTCGGATGTCTGAGGCCAAGAAATTGTATGCCGAGTCGCTTGTTAAAATGAGCCCCTTGCGGCCAGAGTGCTTCTTTTGTGTGTTTTCCATCTTGTCCATTCGGTAATACTTATCATCATATTTGCTTATAGATACAGGGTGTGGCCGGCGGGGGTGCGCCCATTGTCAATTGGGTCCGGATTCCAATCGATCCAAAAAGGGTTAGGAAGTACTCTAATTTCGCACCACATTGGTGCTCTCCATCGCTTCCCCTGCTAATCAAGTTCTGGTGAGAAGCAGAGTGACATTTCATGATGCATATATAGACTGGCGCTATGTCACACCCGGCTTAGAGATGCATAGAAAGCCACGCTACACTCAGATTAGTCATGCACACACAAAAAATTAAAATATTATTGTCTGTCTGGGAATTGCTTACCTCGCAATTTTCATTTGCCGAATATCTTAATCAGATTTACTGAAACATTCGTTCTTTCGAACGGTGGAGTGCATTGATTATGGACGATCACTCTGTGAAAATTTGCAAAATAGCAGATCTCTTCTTTTACATACTTGTAGCCAGAATTTATTCGAGATAATTATGAGCAGAATTGAAATGAATAGACTCAATGATAATTAAGAGATGACATGATACACTGCTTATTGCCCCGGTCTCGTTCAAAATCCAGGGTGAATGTCTGCACACAATCATTTGTTGTTTGGATTTATATTCATGCTTGTGTTCGCACTTGCACGTCGACATACTGTGATCATCTACCCATGGAACGTGTCAATTACGCCAACGTACTTCGGACAATTCGAAATAAACAAATACGCATTTAAACATTTAAATTATCTTTATTATAATCCTTTTAATTAAATTATCGATTGTGCCTGTCACCATTGTTTTAATTTTGAGCTAAATTTCTAATTGACACTAATCGGAAATAAATGTGTGTTGTTTTTTTTTTTTATCAGAGGGGGTGCGTGTACGGTGTACCCCTTTCATCCGTATTTAATTCCTACTGTGAGGCCCTATCAGTGAAACACATCAAAGGTCTACGGTGAGCATGGGGGCCGCAATTTACATGTCTTGGATGGCCAACATCTTGAAATACGACCACTAATGTATATAATACATACATTAAGGAAAGATTTGTTCCTTTAAAGGAACTCCAACGCAAGTTACATTTCCTGTAAGCAATTGTGGGTAGCATGCACAGCAAGAGTTGGACAGTTTGACGTCACGCGGTTCTCTTTACACTCGATCACGTTCCATCAACAGAAAAAAACGCCAAATCTCGCGTGGTGTCGGTCAATTAGGCAGAGGATCGTGACTGGCGTTTATCCTTCTGAGCGCCAGGTAACATGACGGTCTACCTCAGATAGAGAAGCCTATGATGGATGCATGGATGTCAGGTATATATCCCTTTGATAGCCAGTACTATGGTATATAGTGGTGGATATACAGTATTCAAAAACCAATGAGGATATTCATAAAAATCCTTCACGAGAATACATAAAGAAAAATGTGAGAATTTGGTTTTACTATCCGCTTATATTTTTCAATTACCCTGTAATCACATTCAATCGTTATACCGCATTTAATCTGATTACTGTTGGTGTGACTCCGGTGCGAGGAGAGTTAAGCTTAAAGATTAAGCTAAAACATTGCGACACATAAAATACTAAGACTCTCCCCGCCTGTAACCAAACATTGTGGTTGTCACAGAGAGTTGGTATTAATCAATGAAGCGGAGGATCTCAGCTCACTGATGGCCTGGACATGATCCTTTGGCAAACAGAACGACCGATTCCTTCAGACTATTTGGCACCACATCTATAGAGACGAGACTCTAAGCAAGAAGCATGGGCGGTGAATGAAAAGAGATGCAAACAACACGTCTGTCCGAGTATAACCAACGACCCATGAGACGCAGGCAGACATACCACTGTTTCCTTCAACCTGTTTGCTTGCTTAGATTTTCAAACTCAGAGGTCTAATTTTGAAGAAAACAAGTATAGATAAGAAATTGTTGTAGATGGTATGCTGCGATAGGTCTTGTTCTGTGCTAATCGCTGAAGGCAGCCCACTCCAATGCCTGTGAGCTGTTGACTTGCTCACTTCCATTAGCGAAGATACAAAATAAATATATAATATATTGACGATATTGTAATATATAAAAAATTCTGCTTTCAACGTTTACATAGCATAGTTTTAATGACATGTATAGCATTGTGCATTTATTCATCCTAGTAGCTATTTTTGTAAGTTTGATAATGTTCATTTTTATTTGTTCTCATAATCGCTATGCTAATAATTCTGATATATTCCTGTCGTCACACCGTAATCAGAATAAATGATATCGGCAGAGAATCATTGTTTCATAAATGATCCATTGTCAGCATTGCACCTGCCGTGTATTTTTTTTTTTTCTGAAATCACAAATTTATTTATGGTATAACATGTGTACATTATTGCATTGTTCACTGTTAAAAAAAATGAAGGCTCCAGCATGACGCCACGTAACACCAGTGTAATGGTTATCTACGTGTAATAAATCATATGTGGCCATTGATATGATTTCCCTTCACTGCTGTGATGTATTGGTTGTGAATAGACTATGCTCCAATTGCTGGATACGCAAGTGAAGGTTGCGCACGCGACCACAAATGAATCCAGTGCCTGATTGCAATCGTGGCTTACGCGGAATACAAATGACTTCACAATCTGTCTTGTTGCCAATTAAAGTAGATTTAGTCACCAATTCAATTAGTGGTTCGCATGAAAGGCTTTCTTGTGGTGGTCTCGTTTCTAATGCAGGACATCCCTCTCATGTTATCAACATCCTGGTGGTATATCCAATGCCCCCGGAGGAAAGGGGGGAGGTGCTAATTGAATGTAAATAAATTGGCACAGAACGGTTTGGTGTTGCCTATAGCTGTGAAATTCATACGTTAATAATGCAGATGCTATAATTAGTTGATTATAGGTATGCATGAAAGGATATCCGTCATCATTTATAATAATTATGGGAAATATTATATGATTGCAGGATGTTGTAACATTACGAGTGCATTGATGTATATATGTTTCAGGCCGTGTCAGTATCGGTGTCAGTGCTCACCTTGACGGTCATCTCCATCGAGCGCTACTACGCCATTTGTCACCCTCTCTCCTTCAAGAGCACCCACACTAGAGCCCGCCTCATGATCATCCTCGTGTGGGTTATATCCCTGGCTATCGTCATCCCAGAGCTCGTCATCCTCGATCTGTTTCCCCACAAACCCTACACCGACCTGCTGATGGCCTGCAAGCCCAGCTGGTCGTACACGAGTCAAGCAGCCTTCCAGATCGTTCTCATCGTTGCGCTGTTCTTTCTGCCCTTCTGCCTCATGGGGTTCGCTTACATTCGCATTGCACTCTGTCTTTGGAGCGACTTCATTCCGACAGAGTCGTGTGAGTGTTCATCATAATCGTCACCATGACATTGACATCACGGGTGCTGTGTTCATTTCAGGCAATAAGCCGCTGAACGCTGACGGCAAATCAAGTCATCATGAGGTCCGACAGCAGGTCACGTCAAGAAGGAATGTTGCCAAGATGTTGATTGCTGTCGTTATTATGTTCGGGATCTGTTACCTACCCGTGCACCTCCTTAATATACTCAGGTGGGTTAAATTCCACGTGCAATCTTGCTCATGCTCCCAGCCGTCTTTAAAAAAGTATCATTATTAAAACTATATTGTATAATCGTCCACACTTAAAAAAATTAAACTGAAGTAAGAAACTCGCGTTCTTTATGATCCTATCAATTGACACTTTGTAGACGTTACGTATGCTCTCTCTGCATGCAGGTATGCCAAGGCTCTGATGAACGGTGTGGCTGCCGTGAACTTCGCTCTGATTGCCCACTGGCTGTGTTATTTCAACAGTGCGATCAACCCGCTCATTTACAACTTCATGAGTGGTGAGTATCTGTTCCGACAACAAATCCCTTTTTGTTGGAGATCGTCAATTTTCATTTTCCCTCGTGAATTAGACCCTGGATCTGTGGCTTCTTTGAACACCCCGCTGACCCTCTTCGTTTTCGTCCTCTTTTTTTAGAATTTTGTTAGTGTAAAGTGCGCTATGATTTTTCTGCAATCATAACGTTAGTTCAACGTTATGATTCAGCATATAAACGTCGCGGTTTCATTGCTCTTTACTTACAATTTTCACAACACAATCGCGATAAACATTGCAGCAGTAACTGTAAGGATAAGCTTGGGTTACACAAAAATGCGGTCTCTTGTATCCTTGTAATGCAAATCAACTTATACATCTAGCAGCTGCTTATTATTATGCTTTGATGTGTCGAAGCTCAGATCACTTCCGCTTGACAAAAATTTGAATTAAGAGCTAGCATTTTCATCAAGTAGGCTTACTTTGAAAAAAAATGCTTAATTTCATTTCAGAAAAATTTCAAAAAGCTTTCGGCGATGTATTTTATGGTTGTTGTAAGTCGTCTTCGGCGCTTGCCAATGAACGGACAGCGATAATCAAAGAGGCCACAGCTATCACTCACCGCTCTCACGCGGCCTACCTCTGATCACGCAGCACCACCGCCCCACCTCCTCCTCCTACTCCTCTCCTACTCCTTCCCTGCTGACTCTTATTGCTCACTCCGCAGCGAAGTTCCGCAAGGAGTTCATGCGTGCGTGCGGATGCTGCTTCTGGATCTGCTCGCCCGCTGTCCGCAGTAATCGAAATCAAGGTTTCCGGGAAGGAACTATGTCCTATCGATACTCGAACAGCGCAACAACTCACACAGAACACATCATGCTGAACCCTGTCAACAAGGAGAAAGCGGCGGAACTTCATAACGACCTCTACGACTAAACAAAATTTAAATATTTGAATGGAGGGATCTGATTGGTCGGCATGTTTGAACTCGCCAATCGCGATATATCACAATGAAATATTATTACTTAGTGCAGTTATTTGTTTTGGTCGCTTCTGATATATCTTGTAGTATAATAAAAGTAGAATGCATGGTGTTCTAGATATTTGCCATGGGATGCAGGCATTCATATTATGTAACACAATGTTTATCCTCATAATGAACACGGGGCAAATAATCTGCATGAAAGTGTTGCCACTGACTTTCAATATTTATTTATTTATTTTTGCTTCATGTGTGCGTTTTGAAGCCTCTGTGCTTGCCTGTTTCTACTTGTGGCACTTCTTAATGAATTATATATTTGTTATGTTTATTATTAAATGAAGTAAAAAATAATGTTGTACATTTGTAAACTTGATAACCGTCGATACGTTAGACATCGCGCGTTCAAATGTTCGGAAAATTGCACCATGCTGGTATGTGAAATTCAGATCCACCTGTTGAAATATGGAGCTGTTGGATGAATAACTTTTATTGACCGAATGTTATCATGTCAATGCTTCAAACAGTCACACGGGGCAGTTGGTGAGGACAGACGGTGTTTCCCATGGGTGATGTGTCATATTTGAAATAAAATTGTTTGCCTAACCGTCTTCATTTCATTCGGTTAGAGATCAGATCAGTAACGTTCTTACAGATTAGTCATTCAACAAATGAAAAATTAATATTTTATTAAAATCAACTTTAATGCATAGCTTAAAGCCCTCCCGTGAAGACCTATAAAGTTGACTTGACGGTCTGAGAGGAGCCTGAATTTTCTAATACAGCGGCTTCTGAGCGCTGTCGTAAGAGGCAGAATATTTAACACGAAATTTCAGCCATTATGATATGACTGATTGATCAGAGTTGCAGAGACACTAGTGTGGAGTGTGTGGCGAATTTGAGTAAAGAGATCAACTGGAAGAGTACATGTAATTCTATGGGTAGAATACATTCTAAACATAGAAACTCATACATTCTGACAATGTGAGTCAGCTAGTGTATCAAATTTTGACCACCTGGCAGAGATACTGTAAAACAGAGCTGTTTATAACGTGTAATTCTAATTTCGCCCTTTTCCATATTTTAGTCACTTTAGTCATTTAGTCACTGGATTCAACTTTTCGCGATCGGAACTAAGTATGTATACTCAAATTGATCTCAATATATTTTGTCACCTAATTGAGCAAACAATACGCAAACCATAGTCTGACTTTATAAATATAACCGCACGAACGTTTGATTGGGCAGATTATCCCATTTTCACTGTCTTATTGACCTCTAGCTTTTTCCCTGATCTAATATTAAAACAAGTATTTGAACTAACAGGTTGGCGTTAAGTGAAAGCATTTTATGAATATAAATGAATATAAGATCGAAGGACACATAGTGAAACATCAAATAGTTGAAAATTACAATTGCAGTAATACTGATAGGTAGTATGATGTATATATTGTCATAATTGTTAAAATAGTGATTTATGAGGTAGAAGAAGTGATTTTAAAATCATTTTATCAAACAGATGGATCATGGCTAGGTGATATCATAAATGTATGTGGTGAACATGTCATGGCTAGATAATACCAAGGTAACAGGAACGATTATGAAAATATAAAATATACGTGAAAAAAAAGCTAGAGCTTGATGAGGATGAAGTCGATGTCGATGCCATGATATGTTTAAACCAACTGAATATGAAATATCAACGGTTCTGTCACTCTAAAATCTAACGACAAGAATCCTAACAAAGGAATCATGGAACACGCAAACAACAACACACATCAACCAGTGATGTACTGGAATGCTGTCAGTATATAATTTCGCCCGAAATCCGCACTTAGTATGGCTCCGTAATTTAGTCACAATCCGTATATACCATTACGTCATCTGCGTTCAGTAAATAGCAAACGTTTTATCTGAAACGTTTTGATTAAATGGTTGATTGGAAATAAAAGGCAAATTCAAATGTTTTTAAGAGGTTCTTACGATCAATGTTCGCCAGATTTTAAACACAAATAATGAATGGTCTAAATAATATAAAGTCACATCAGGTGGAAGACGATAAAACTGTGAGTTTCTGACCTGAATGTGACCTCAATTGTGACCTTCAATGTCATCTCCAAGTCTAAATGGTACATGAGGCTGGTGCTTCTCACCACATCTTGTATCTCTATATCATCTCAAGTCTGCTTGGGGTTGATGAGGCGGGTGCCTCTCACTATATCTTTTATTTCCAATCTAAAATGATAGCCTGTTGATATCGTTCACTTAAAGGGAGAGAGAACTGGTTGAAAATGGACTTTGAGTCGTTATTTGATGCACCAAAGATGATTCTTATGCCTGGCCCACACAAGAAATATCATCGCTAACGATTTCGCGAAAGATATAATGCTAATTAGGCGTGACGTCAGTCGCTGTGATGAAACACCGAGTTCCCCATCTTTTACAATGGGTCTCGTTATATCAGCGTGTCCTGCGACTAAACCCCTTGATATTTTTTTATTTTCTTTTCGGAAATAGATAGAATAATCATTTTGCCACCAGTCAGGCGCAAACAAAAAATATTTTTCGCTATTTTTCTTATTTTAACAAGCGATTTTCTAGGACACCTACCACGTTTCTCATCCTGAAACAGTAAAAAGGTCAGCCAGAGTGCACCACGCATGCGCTTTCGTTTCGTAAACAACAAAGATGTCCTTTTATGGCGAAGATGCTCTGCTCTGATTGGCTGAAATCGATAGCTTCACGAGGGGAACGGAACCAATCAGCCATCAGCCAAACCAAGCCATCAGCTGACGTTTGCCTCCTATACTTCGCAATGGAAGCCATTCTCCCATAGGCGCAATGCTAACCCCGATATTCGGAATGCATTATTTCCTTACGCTTGCATCCAGGCAGGGTGTTCTTGGCACGGAATGCTATCAATTGGTGCTATGAGTCAATAGAACATCACTTAAAATTTAGTTGCCAATCCCTTTTATTAACA
>KB293301.1:144231-162608 GCA_000328365.1 Capitella teleta | reverse complement strand
GGAGCAGTTGGTGTTTATTCCATCTCATGACATGGAGCTGATGACATTGACACCTTTCTTTCATTGATCCATCTCATATTAATGAAATTATAGGCTTCGAGTTGCCACGGACCATGGTGGGTATAGGAGAAAAGCTAAGAACTAGCATGGGCTAGTCCTGCACTGAAATTTTGGAGCAGTTGGTGTTTATTCCATCTCATGACATGGAGCTGATGACATTGACACCTTTCTTTCATTGATCCATCTCATAATTACTCTATCTCTAGTTAAATAAAATCATATGAGAATTGTTTTTTTCTTTTCACCCCTAGTTTTTTATTATTCGATTTATTTCTTTGAAATTATCATGAACTGTTTCTTCAAATGTTAAACTTTTTATTTGCAACCTTTTTGACAAACATTTGGTTGATTAAATCGGTAATTACTGACCATGATCGAAAACGCAAGAGATTTATCCTAAATATCATAACGCATTTTCGGAAAACGCAAGATGGTCATAACGTATGTTCAAAATCGATAGTAGAATAGCCTTTCTCATTTTATCGATTCTGGTCAATTCACGTTATGATTACCAGAGTAATCGCGAATGAGGGCAATATATTTTTTTTCTGGATAAGAAATATATAAGGAAGTAATAATGATAAACTTTAAGGATATATATGGACGTTTGGCAATGTTATACATATTTTCTTGGCGATAGGGCAGGATTTTCCCATATGGTATTTGCGAGTGCACAGGCTGGCAAAAGTATTTTAAACAATGGAGTTGTTTGATGCGTAAATAGAAATGTTTAACGAACTTATAAGCTTCCCAAAATGCTTCCACTATCTTTATGAGGATTTAATCTCTCTAAAAATGTTCAGTTTATATCGAAATGTGCTCGAAATTATCGATTTATTGTCAGTTGAAAAGTACTGATTTTACTGCTCTTTCAAGTAGTTCTTCGAATTGCGGTGTTAATATTGTGAAGGATTTTATCGATTCTCGTCGACTCACCTATGATTACGAGAGTTAAAAATCGCGAATGAGTGCAATATTTTTTTCGGGTAAAGAAATATCTAAGAAAGAAAAAACAGTCAGCGTTAAGAGTTTTCATATACGATTGGCAAAGTTATACTGCTTTTACTGCAGTTGGGTATGATTTTCCATTGTTGATAGATAGCGGAGGCTCCGATTCTAAGAAACAAAATGGCGTTTAAATCTCACTTTGTGGTACATACTCTCTTTAGCATATAGGATGCTATAGTCATAACATGTGATAAAATGATTTGCAGATCTGTGTTTGGTATACCATAATGGCTGACATGAATTTGACGACTCTGATTGGAAGAAACTTCAAGGAAGTTGGGTCTGTTCAATCACGAGTCGAAGAGGTGTGTCCAAAGTGATATTATAGGCTGGCGTCAGACGCCAACCAAAGAGCAAGCTGGGGACCGTTCATTACTTCCATCGGAAAATTTATGTCGCTCAAATTTCTTGGTTATTCCTGCTAATCTATTAAATGAAGGCTTCTGTTAGCACATTTTTGTAGATTATTCAATTATTCGTAATCATATTAAAAGCTAACCCCTAAATGGTACTTCGAGCAGACTTTGCGTAGAGCACGCTCCATCTTTATTATATGATTATAATTCTTCGTGCTGGCAGATTATGTATAATGAGACAAAATGGCTGAGTGTAGTTGTATTTATAAACATCTTGGAATATCAGCACAAATATGTTGGGTTTACTAGGAAATACAGGACGGAATCTACTTTTGGATAGCGTCGCGCAATCGTTATTATAATTATGTAGATGATTTCAATGCAAGAATTTTAGCATTTCCACCGATTCCAGCGGGTTTGAACGCCAAAACCAGCATAAAATATTACAATAACAATTATGACTTTATGAGCCCCATAAGACAGAGGAGAATTTTCGAGTCTACAGCTAAACGCAGGGGGTAGTTCCACAGGATGTATCCGGCGATTATTCTGAATCTTCAGTTATACATAACGGTCTCATATTGGCTCCCTGGGCGAAACCTAGAAGTGACCGGTGTTCGTACTTTAGAAGACTCAGCGTTATGATTCATATTTTAGAATGAAAATAAATCGATATCACTATAAGAAAAAAGTAGTAAAAGCGCGAAAAGCTGGTCACCATAGCAACAATATAATTTTATGATAATGAATACAAATTTGAGGACTTTGGTGGGAAACACGTGCGCTTGATTTTTATTACATTTCATTTCATTTATTACATTTAAAAACATTTTCAGCAATATCAAAGAACATTCAAATGCGCTGTCGAACGCTGAGAAGAGGTCAAGCAGAACAAGTATTGCACCGTCGTCCCTGTCCACAGCATCCAACAGGTCATTCTGGACGCGCACCATGGCAGTCTCCGTTGAGTGTCCTGGGGCCGATTCCAGAAAGAAACTTAACTTTGGGACTTAAGTTAAGTCCTCCAGGCGTTAAGTTAAGTTTTCAAGTTAAGTCGATTCCACAAACGCATTTTTGCTGAACTTAACTTAAGTAGCCTAAGTCGGATTTGGCTATCTGCCAAGGAATGTATAAGACATGGCGAGACATTTGATCAGTGGTAAACGTACCTTACAACATGAGTTTTATGAATTGTTTATGATTTTTGCAAGACTTGATCGAAAACGAAAGCATCACAAACGCGAAATGCGAGTGTATAGCGTCGTTGATTCCTAATCATAACGCAACAAGTGCGCTTTTTCCCGCTTCGCAATCATAACGTTTTTGTTTTGTTTTTTCATAACGCTTTTTTTTTCATAACGCCTTCCAGAGTGTTGCTCCTGTCTGGAAGGCTCCTTCTAGGTATTGACACCATAGCGTTAATCCGGCGTCTTCTGATTGGCGCCATCTTGAATTCACTAAGTTTGATTTAAGTCAGGTGGAGAGGTCACTTAAGTTTTGCAGGGTCTGGAGGACTTAAGTTTGTTTCTGGAATCGTTTTAATCAACTTAACCCCTCCCGAACTTAGTTTTACCACTTAATTTTCTTTCTGGAATCGGCCCCAGAGCATTGCTCCTGTCTGGAAGGGTCCTTCTTGGTATTGACACCATATAGCATTAAACCGGCGTCTTCTGATCGGCGCCATCTTGAATTCACTAAGTTTGATTTAAGTCAGGTGGAGAGGTCACTTAAGTTTTGCAGGGTCTAGAGGACTTAAGTTTGTTTCTGGAATCGTTTTAGTCAACTTAATCCCTCCCGAACTTAGTTATACCACTTAAGTTTCTTTCTGGAATCGGCCCCTGCTCTGTATGCATATTGCATTTGCACATCGATGTTGTTGATGGAGCAGTGGCCTCTGAGCTGAGCACCTATGGCTTTTTCCGTCATTTTGGAAATAAAGGAGAGGTTAGATACCGGCCTAAAGTTTTTCAGCTGATCATGGTCAAGGGAAGTCTTTTTCAGGCGAGGTCGCACGCGAGCGGTCATGTGGCTGTACGTATATTTCTGGCACACTTGTGGACTTAGTCGGACTCTGGAAGAATTAGTCATAGAAAGGATAAAAGATATCGTTAACACTGCTTTATTGACCCATTTTATGAAAAGAGTAGATGCCACGTTAATGAAGTTATAAAGTAGTTATGAAATAGTTATAACTGGGCAAGTATCTTGATCAGATCCAGGCACATAATTTATGAGGTGCAGTTGAAAGAACATGATCGTGTGCACATAGTTATTGACTTTCTAGGTAGAGATTACACTTGTGTGAACTCGGACAGTACGTAGGCAAATGCTTAATTCTATTATGCAATTCAAATCTGAGAGGTATATGCCTCATGGACATGAACTTGGTTATTCAACAGACAATGGGCATGATTAATTACGAAATAAAATAATACCCTCTTTGTAAAAAGTATATTTGACATAAATAACGGGGACCATGATCTGAGTTGCGTGTCAGTCGATCTCATGATCACATGTCACCAGTTTTGTTCCTAATTATAGAAATTGGCATTTCATCATTGAAGATATCCATCATGATATCTGTCGGTCAGTCAGTAACTGTAAACGTTTGTAAGCAGACAGCCCTTTAATCAGAACCGAATACGATGGATGAGCAAATCTGGTATCCGATCATTTCTCCGATATTCGATGTCGGGGCATCAAACTTGCGTATCGAATAATTATATCCGACATCCTATAGCTTTCAGACACAAGATTCCGGTGTTGTTATCCAGCACTCGACTACTCCTCGATATGTTACACATGTACAGACGGAATCGATCAGCTCATTGAAATACAATCGATATACGTGTACGTACGGTGTATTATAACAAGCCGAATTATAGAATAATTATGTTTCCAAGATATTCTGCAACATATCCGCTCAACTTGCACTTCCGGAAACCACTTGAAGTAATTGATTGGAAAACTCGAACTCAAAAGTGTCATTTCGTCAAAATAGGAATGAACCTTTTTTTTCTTTTCTTTTTTTTTTCTTTTTTTTTTCTTTTTTTTTTTTTTCTGTCAAGGTATCTCGCATAAACATGCATCGCACGGGGCGGGGGATAGGGTGAGATGATAGCAGATAGCTGACATTGGATTCATAACGTCTGGCGGGTAATAATTGGGTCTAAAATCTAAATGCACGTAGAGTAGTATAGTGTACAGGGCCGGCAAGCATCGTTAACAACACTGGTGGTGTCACAGCTGCCTTTTATTGAATATTCGGCCTGGAAATACTTATTTAATTACATGCATATAAAAATTTAAATGCATTATGTTCGATTTTCTCGACGTTGAATCCATAATTTCTCGACAAATATTTCGATCGTGTCACTCAGTTTCAGTCAGTAAAATCAAAATCCACCTTCTCAGCATTTGGGCTTATTTATAGCTGAGACAACTCATAGCTACTATTATTGCGCCCATTTCGCACAAACGGAATGTCACCAGCATAATTTGCTATAGTAAAAATGTGACCCTCCACATCAGAGGGAATAAATCGCCGATTGCTTCGCCCTGCGAGAGGACAATGTCAGCATGATTATGTCGAACACATTGATGTGATTGCAATGTTCTACATTTTATTGCTATTGGGCCAATATGCTAATTTAAACATGCTTTTATGATATGGATTTTTTTTTTTTTTTTTTTTTTTTTTTTTTTTTTTAGCAATTCTGTTCGAACATCGATTTCTTTGACATTTTGACATTTCGATGTCATCATATCTCGATGAAAATGACACCGAAATGTTCAGAGTATTCGTTTTGATCGCTACACAACGAAAGGAAAGAGAAAAAAAAGCAAAACAAAACTCATTCAGTAGCCAGAATATGCTCAATTATTTCTCTCACATCAGTGTTTCTTCAGAATTTTATTGAAATATATTGTGAAATAACAGATAAAAGGTATTTGCATGAGAGGTTTATAACTTTATATGTACAAAATCAATACCATTGGCAAAAAGAAAGAGGTACTAGTTAGCAAAACATACACATATTATGCTATTTCCCTACTATGTTTTTTTGTTGTTTTTATTTCCGAGAAGAGTCGTATCATTTTTATTTATAATCCGCGGTGAGTCATTGCTTTTAATGGGTCCTTGTCAATCTTGGTCTCTGCATGATGCTCTTCACTTCCTTCGCTTCCAGTCACTGTAGAAAGCTTCTCTTTTGCTTTGCGGAGGCAAGGGAAGCGAGTCTAAGGAGGACCGTATCCTCGGTGAGGCGACATCATCACTGGAAAGTAAATTGCACGTGCTCTGTCAATTGCGGAGACGAAATTGAACTCATTGTACACCAATAATGGATATGGAATAATATCAACGGAGGGAGGGAAGAAAGTGAATATGAGGAGGAAGGAAAAATAAAGAGACGCGTAGAAACACCACACCACAGGAAATGATGGCTGAGACTGCTGAGTGGTATTGCATGGGGTGATTATTCAGGCATGCGGAGGGATTATGGGATACTTACACGTCTAGTATTGACCCTGGGTATTCACTCGCAAAACGTTGAACCAAATTGCCAAGCGACTTATCTGAAGAGAAATAATAATATCATCGACAGTGACTCATGTTATTCCATTGCTGTGTACAACACCAGGCGCACCACAATGCACGCATCCCGTGTGTGATTTACACATGGAGTTAAGTCAGTGCGAACGGAGGCGATGGCAATAAATCGAATAACGCGTAGGAGAGTCCTCCCCTCCTCCCGTTGCCAACAACCGCTCAAGGCCTCGTGGCTATAATGAAGAGACTTAGGCGCTATAGTGACTCGATTTGAGCATAAGTTGACCATGCAGTATACCATACTGATGAGACCCAGAGGGCCAATCTTGACCGCTGGCCTCGATCTCACAAGGAAAGAAAGATTATGTGTTATGGCATCCATGCCAGTAATCAGCCCGATTTGTTGTACCTTCCTCCCAGGTGTGTATGCCTTTCCTAGGAAGCGAAAATTCAACAGGTTATCAGTGGGTGCAATTCATTAAGGAACACGAAAGGATTTCTGCGATAACGTTGCGGAACAAACAAAAATCGACCCCCCCTCCCCCAAGAAATAAGAAGAAACGGAACATAAAATTTTTGAATGCCTTTAGAGACAGAATAAGGGAAAGCGCGCTATCTGAGCTTGATGCGGGTGATATGAGGCTCCCAGGTGAGTCATCGCTACCTACTTACGGTGGCGGTGATGCGACCCAGTCACGGTAGAGGTCGTAAAATGCTCATTCTTATAATTAACTAAAAGCAATTGACAACCGCAGAGACACGATAACAGTCACGTCGAATTAATTTAGCTGCTGATATGGGATATAATAATGCATTGTCCACAGTTACGCTTTCCTTTGAATTCAGATGGTGCACATGCGTATCAACCAGTGCAATCTAACAGCGAATGAATGTTTGTTGTTATCAGTCTATATAACTTGCTTCGGTGATCTCTACTAATCAACGTCGTGATAAATAGCTATTCCATAGTCTTCCGATTGTTCTTTGTGAATAAAAGTTTCAACCAAGTTGGCTTTCCTTCAATAATAGGCTTACGTTGTTTTATACATTTTGAATCCCTTATATGAGTAACAAGGAAAGAGGGGGGGCGCTATGGATTGGATTGCAGACACCGTCGTACAATCAAATGTTTGACAATAAATTCCAAGTATAATAAACAATGAGTTTGGAAGTTAACTGGAATGGTATCCACTTATAAAAGAACGATTGCTTTTAATCCTGGGATGAACTTGTTGACAGCGAGCGAATTAACGCATTGTCACACCGACTAGATGAAGGGAGATCACTGTTCTTGTGATGAGCAATCTTGCTTAAGATGGCGTGAGATTGAGCATTGCACATGAAATCGACACAGACATGTCCGGCTTCAACAAGATGAGAACTCGACAATGTCAACGAAGCAGCGCAAATATTTAGTCAAATGAATCGTGAACATAGGCTCAATTGGAACACAATCGGAAATGAACCTCCTCGTGCCAATCCAAGATGGCGCCTGTGCATCGATTCATCTCTCTTCAGGCGATGGTCAGATACCAGTTGACCTCCATCTGCCGCCCTCTTTGTGGTCAAGAGCTCAATGCCTTTCTGTCTTATTTCCGTTTGTCTCTGACGGCCCCCCGTTCTGCTTGGGATCAGAGGAATTCGACGACAAGGTGAAGTGTTGGTTGACGAAATGAATACAATGACAGAGACCCCCCAAGTATCACCATAGAAATAATGGATGTCCATTCATCAATGATCCCCTGTAGCTTTAGAAATTCTCACCGGTTGCTAGATGTCCTTTCTATCATTTATAATGATTGACATATCCTAAAGGGGGTGGAATGGTCGCCCTTAGGGAGTCGACATATTTTGTCGAAGGATCAAGGTGCCATGTTCGCTCGACGTGATCAAGTCTGCGCCGCGGGGCTGCAGTGCTTGAAAGTGTTACTCCCAAAAATATTCAAGAGGTTTTTAGCACTTAATGGTTGAGTATAACTATATGAACGACACATATACATCTGATATGCATGCCAAGAAAAGCATATAACAATATCTACGCTTTCGATCGCCATTCTTATCAAGTTTATTACAGCGTGGATAAATGGACGATCCTTGGTCTTAATCTGAAATTCACATGTAGGTGGATTGCCACAATTGAGGCGATTTGCGACTCCTTCATTCACTCGTTCGCAGCATAAACGTCGTGTGATATCACACAAAAGCTCGATGGCCATATGCGAAATGGGCACCGTTTACCTGTGTGATAAACTCTTTTTTTTTTTTTTTAATTAAACTAGTTCAATTAAAACATAATGAGCAGAGGATTTATCCACAGAAACCTGCTCGGGTAGGCCTATTCTTATTATCATAGCCTAAAGTTTGTTTGGGATCAATGGCATGTATGCATAAGCCCAAACTGTCATGACCCTTATATATTAGCTATGAGCGCATGCGCTGATCGTGCGCACGCTTTCAAACCTCTGGCAAAAAAAACTTGGGCATAACAAACCTGTATTCACAAGAAAAGTCATCAGAATAACTGTTGAGTGGAACTGACATTTACATTTAAGTCGAATTTAAGCTCTGTTGTTTTGAAACGTTGTTTTGACAGTGAAACAATGACGCATGACGCTTTTATGTCTGACTTCAGCTATTATTTTCAGGGTCATAGCAGAAAGACCTATATAGTTTTTTTTTTTTTTTTTTTGTTTTTTTTTTTTTTTTTAGTAATGAACCCGCCAACCTCAAATAGCCCTTCATATTATTCTCCTACGCATGAAGTAATAAATCCTATAAGTATACTTTGTTAAATACACCAATACACCAAGCGTGCATGTGCACACTTCTATGACGAATGACGTTCTGAATATGTTCATAAAAACAGCCTCGACCTTTGTTGATACTTATTAACATAATTCACGACTTCCGCTCCTCGATAACCCAAAGAGAGAAAGTTGGTCTCTGCATGGGACGCGGGGCAATCAAGGGAAACGCCGCGGGGCATGCCGTAAAGACGCTTCATAACCATGCATATGGTTTTCATAAGGGCGCAGGCCATTTATTGATATATAGTCCAATTTATACAGGGCCCTCCATGTAATTGGTCCGACTCATTCAATCCCTAATTCAGAATCAAAGTATGCTTTACCCCCTCGATGCCAATTTGCTATACAAGTGCATGTAGTCAGTCTAGTAATCACTGATCAGCTGAGTGCACCTGATTGGCTCGTGCAAGCCATAAAATGCACGGCAATTTACACCGAGCGTAGGTGCACCTCCAAATAAGACGCATCTAAACGTAACGAGGTTCTCCGTGATCAATCCCCATCGATGGTTGCCCATTTCTCAATTGAATGAGTCTTGAAGACACACCTGCCCATCACTGATTGATGTTCATTTAAATACAACAGGTGATGGATTGATTAAAGCCATTTGTTTTTCTTCTGACACAAGCTAAAAAGATTGAGCTATACCCGAAGTACCACTAGGTCCAAGGTGTTATACAGGTGATTGACTGCACAAGATAATTAATCAAACCTGAAAGTTGTATGTGTTTATAACTGACTGATCACCGTACCTTCTGCACATTCGTCAGGGGAAAGGCCTTTCATAATGCACATCACATCGCGGAAGATTTCTTGATCCCTAATGGGGGCTGATCTGCGAACTGGGGTTCCTGTGGAAATAAAACAAAAGGTAACGATGAGCGAGCTGACGGCAACGATTGTTCATCGGCCTTGAATCCTTTACTGTGAATTCGTTCAGCAATGGAGAAATACAATGAGTTCCTTTGAGGGTTGATTGCTGTGAAATGCCTTAAGAATTGTTAACTTAAATGAGGGTTTTGATTGTTCTAAATAAAGTCTGAAAACCCATCTTCTATGATTATATAGGAATGCGTGTCATTGAACTAGTTAAACATGTCTCGCGTGCAAATTGAGTTGACCTTAATCTGTTATTTTGCTACATATATATTAGTATAGATATTAATATTAATTATAGACAAATTGCGAAATGTCATCAACGCCGAAATCTCTGAAGATCTATCCACGCACCAAAAGAAACAATAAAATTAAAGCGACTCCCTCGAGTTCATTCATTTTATTTGGTTGCGTGGTTGGGTCTCGGTGTACGCATCGCATGTTTGTTTGTGGAATTCGGGCATCAACACACAGCTCACGGCCTACACACCATCACGAACTGAATTTTCCTTCACTCACATCGTCATTGTTGTTTTCCGATATATCATATTTTCATTTTACAAAGATGATTTAGAGTAATGTAATGGGGGAATATTAGGTGCCACAAAAACACAATGCAACAGCCGTGGAAAATGATACATCATTTCACTCCTGTTATTCAACAAGCGCATGATTTCGTGACTCCTTTATCTAAAGAAATCACGATACCTGAATCTGATGCCGTTTTACTTAGAATGAAGATTTGCTGTTGTTGGACTGCTAGAAATTGTTCTTAAATTCAAATCTTCACAATTAATGGCTTAAGGGGGATGAGTATCATGAGTTAATTCAAATATTCTGAACAAAACCTCACAACAATTATTGACAATTTGGTCTTGTCTCAAATAACAACATCGCATAAAGACTGCTGCGACTCAAAACCACATATTCCATTTCGGGTAATTTCTAAATAACTTTTGTAACGTTTGCTGTGAGATTACAACGCTGATATGCTAATTAGATATAATATACATATTATGTGTAATAAAAAGGCAGCAATGACGGAAGGTTCTTTGTACTGATATGATCCTATGTCAAAAAGCATATAGGAAATAATAACTAATACTTAATAATAATCGGTTATTGGGGTCACATTGTCTAAAAATGTTCATCTTTTATTTCAACTTTTGTTTCATTTCTAGTGTATTTATTTCTAATATAATATTCTGATCAATTATTTATTCTTCAAAACCTTGTCGTGCCAAAACATGTCATATTACCCAGAAATTCGGCCTTTGGACAGGACTGGTCAGTCCATGTGAAGTGCATATGGCATAATTATGACCAAGCGTACTCGATCCGAGTCACAGAATACCCTTCTGATTTTTTTTTGTACGTGATATCACACTGGTATGAACAAGATATGAAGAGATTGTATTATAAACTGACATCAGATCACCAAGGTGATGTCGATTAGAATTTGGTGTCACCAGGTGGAACGTACCAAGGACTACAGCGATTAATGATACACTTACAGATCGACCAAAAAACAACGCCGGTTGGGTAAAACTCAAAAGTATCAATGAAATCACACAAAATACACCTGGAAATTCTGCGTGAATACATCACATTATACACGTACGTGCAGATTACCGATGGTCTTTTCACTTGAGGTGGGGGAATGGAACACTGTTAATGCATGTTCCAAAGAGTGCGTGGGTCGATTATTACCGCTGGCTGGCACAGTTGCTAACATTGAGCAGCTCTACTGTAAAGAAGGTAGAGAGTCCCTTCGTATAATACAATCTGCCAAATTGAAGCAATCTATGCAATTTTTCACCAAATTATAAAGACAAACAATTATTCGCTCCCCTCTTCAAGTGCATTGAGTTCAGCCTATTGTGTCTCCGTGGCTATCCCTCATCACATTCATCACACAAAAACCAAATAATTCAAAGAAACCTATGATTAATGACTCATTAGATTGACGTTGAAATATGTGATGAACAATCAGTGGTATCAGCGCTAATGAATGTTTAAACTGAGGCTTTGCTTGAATTTCTGTCTGTCTGTTACAAAACATTAGTAACAAAACAGCTCTCTGTTCTCAAATGGTCAAATGTGATTTTCTCATACATATCATCACCAAGCCCAATGTTCTTGAACCCCAAGCTATTGAGTTAATCACAAGTATTGCAAGACAGTGTTAATACATTGTTCCAAAGTATAAAACAACAATTGAAGCTGTCTTTGATGGATGAACTTTTGCTAACCCCTTTTAAGAAACCCATAAAATCCTTGAGCAAGTCTTGTCCCAATAAGGTCAAAGCATGTGCTAGATAGGACAATATGAAGTCCAATTAGCCGTAAAGTATGGGGGCATTTGCTTCTAATAAGATCCAGTGATCTGTGGCCTGGTGTAAGCCTCGCAACACGTTAGGTGGCGATCCGTTCCTTGTCTGGCGGGACAATGACGCAAGTAGGGGGACTATTAGTGCACTAATGGGGGATTATTGTTTCTTGTACCTCGTGAATCAGAGCGTGGCCGAACACTTACTGTGCATTTAATGAGCTAATTGTGTGAATTATGCACGACCGACTGAATATCTGTATACCAAATGGAAAGGAAGTTGGCGACAGGTTTCTGCTATTTTTTTTAGGCCCAAGAAAATGATTTGTGGGATGCTAACAACATTTGTGAGAGAAAAACAAGACAGTAAAAATATCCAACAGAACCCTTCATGTCAGCATGCGACAGGGAGCAGCAGAAAACACTGCGGGGAATTTATTTTTGAATGACAGTAGGTTTATCAATCGTGTTAAGTCATTTGCTGGTGCACTGCGCTCGGCAATTCCGGTTCCGAGATTCCGGTTTACGAAGTTTTGTTTGGCATGCCAACACCAAGTGAGTGTCATTATAATCACGCCGCGATTTACCACCCTTGGTTCAGCGGAGGTCAATATCTGGTTTCGAGAGGTCGTGTTATGCTCCACCTGCAATTAACTATGCACCTGAGGAGGAGTGATAAAATTACTACTTGTAAGTTGTTACTTATTGAGCGTGTGTAGCCCAACAATTAAATCTCGAGTAAGATGAACATGTTTCGCGTGGGTTCATTTCTCCATGGGATCAGACCTCCTTAATTCTGCCCAGCATCGACCATCTTGATATTCATCCGATTGTCCTATTTTACCACGCAGAGGTGCTTCCCTTTGACAGCCGTGGCAAATCCCTACGCCATGTGATACGCACAGCAGTAATGAAATGTTCTGATTGGATGTGTTAAGGAACAAACCCGGTGAACTTAAGAGGAACAAGCACAAGGACTCATGTGGTCTATAAAATACTCCGCCTTGTATTCTCAGCTCTCGTGCCTCACCGCGCAGGTTAGGGGAATCTGGGCCTTAATAAGGTGAAGCTCTTGCAACATGAACTCACTCAGTCAATTATCAAACGTCTTGAGTGTACATCGGTCATTTTTGTATTTCCATAGCGTAAAAAAAGGTAGACGCTGATTGGATGTGACAATTCCGTGACCGGTGCATGATAAAACATAGAGCCGTCAGAGAGACAGCCATCTCTGTGCAATTCCCCAGAAATGTCTCTGGTCTCTGGCAAGACGCAGGCAAATAGAACGGCACATTTTCAAGCAGGTGATAATGTCTCACAAATTCGGGTCTGCTCTTTTCTTTATTGGATTTCAGTGTCTTTTCTGACTCGTCGTATAAATGCTGCATATGACACGTACATCACAGGGGGCGTTGCCTGTTGCAATGAACTACAATTTCGGTATAGCTGATATGTCTATATATAGTATATACACTTAGTATAAGATATAAAACATATAATCGACGAGCATACTATCAGAGTGTCACGTATAGTATAGTACAAGTATCTCGAATGTAAATGTTAATGTAAATGTTAATGTTAATGTTAAGGCTATCTAAATTCAAAAGAAAATAGCATTAGTATTGGGTTAATTATTTTGAACTATTGAGTCTACAGACGGGAGAAAATGTGGTATTAAGGTCATCGGTATGAAATACAGTATGAAGGTCATCAGGAAATGATTCAGGTGAAAAGAGAAGTGGTCAGGAGAGGCCATAATTATGCCATCCACGTGGCTGACCAGCGGCCACATTGATCGTCGTTAGTGAGGTCATTGGGTCATCATATACGTGTAGAAAATTTTGCTTTATGCTATTATGTGATATTTCCTTTGGGAACCCCCCCCCCCCCCCCGCTCCCCACCCCTCCCACCTGCGATGTCCGTCTACTTATCTCCAGATCGCAAATTCATTAGTTCCCAAATGAATTGAACCCAATATGGTCGCGTTTTATCATTTCTGAGAATCTGCTACTAAACAAAGATTGCGTAAACATCCTCTGTTTCCCAGAAAGCAAAGATGCAACCAGCTTGCATAGCGAATTTCTTCACCTATACGTCATCGATGTCACGGTGCGAAATCAACAAAGTTTCAATTCACCGGGTGAATTAGTATCTCGGTTGAATGCCTCATTCACAGTACGAGTTCAATCGACCAATCCCGAAGGAATCATTGGGGGATCGCCTTCAACACCCGGGATCCAATTTTCGACGGTCAGGGTAATATAAAGGGTAAAATACGAAGCCAGAGTGTTTGCTCTTCATCACGCGGACTTTAAGTGGGAGCTGCGTCACAGGTGGCTGCGTCGTTGCTCGACGCTGGTGGTGTGATGACCAAAAGAGATCCGACTTAAATGGATGCATGGAATGTATATTTTACTTAGAAATAATCAACTATAATCTGCTGTGATCTTTGAAGACAAAGTTTCTATCTCAGCCTGAGTTATTGTGTAGCATATGAAGCAATGAAGCATCAATCACTGACCCACTTGGACCTACAGCTAAACATATCTTCGATTGACAGCGCTATTTATCACACAGAAACCTTTCAATTTATGGGAAGAGGAGAGCAAGGCCGCGAGTGGTTGGAATAAGAGCAGACATCTCACGAAGATGGAAGCAAAAAAAAGATTATACTATAAAAATGAAAAGCCATTGATACGGAATTCCATTCAAAGGAACTCGGTGCGTGAGCTGTGTATGATTATCAAAGAGTTACTCCGTGTTGATATAGGCATCAGTTGTATTCAAGTTGCCTAACAAAAATACCCTCATTGTATTCATTGATCGAGATCACGCCGTCGGGTCTTGCTTTCAGTCTTGTGACGTGTTATCATGCGGCCCCACCTATTGGTAAATGATGCTTGAATGTTAAGCCTCATAAATTCATAGTTGTGCCTGAAAGCCTGAGACACCTTTAACGGTTGGCTAGTAACTTCGAAAAATTCGTCAGTCCGGTATTCTGAATGCACAATTTATGTTCTCAGAAAGTTTTATGTTTCGATTGCCCTAAATGTATTTTGCTGGCAATGGAGTAACCATTAATTATATGGGTTAGAGACAGTGGATTGTGTTCTTTAGTGTTCTATAATTATGTGACCGTGGGGTTGGGGGTGTTGCAATGCCTAAAATAGCCGAATATACTCAATGTAGTTTAGACATGCATGTAAGTACATGTATTCAAAACTCCAGTCTCGCTGACTTAACCTTAATTGAACATCGTGCCATTAGGCTGCTTATTGAGGCCATCCGAGATTTAGTGAACATTTCACAGAATATGGGTTTGATCTCTTTTTCTTGGAATTTGGAAAACATTTGCTCTCGATTTTCTTCCCCCCTCGATCCATCTGAATAAATAGGGTTAATATGTTTTTCCCTCTCTATCTGATTGTAGTAGGCTATAAGCATAAGACCAATCAATATATATTTAATTTGATGATATGGAAATAATTATCCACGTTGCTAGATTGTCTCGTCGTGCAAGTTACTACCCTAATTTAGGACATAAAAGTTTTATTCCCAGGTATTTTACTCTTCCCCAGACACAGTGCACGGTGCACGTAGCACGATTAAATTCATTGTTTGTCCTGTCTGCATTCTTTAAACTTTACACAATTATACTGCCAGATAATTATACCTTTAAATAGCGCAATACACTAATGAAACAGACACGAGGCAGGTGGATAGCGCCAGATACACGATACGCATGCGCATGCGAGGATACCTGATAACCCTGGTTTAAGCAGATATAATTCTCATCTTGAATGACACATTTTGTGTTCTTACACTGTATCCACTGCGTGCATGAGAAAAAGTGCTTGCTTTACCCGCGTGTATGCGTAACTTACAAATCGCATTGTATTCAGTCATGCGAGCAACCCGATGACTTTTTAGCTGATCACAATCATCACACTAGGGTTTCTTCAGTTGAACCCAAGTGCTTCTAAGTTTAATTCAAACCCATAGTCCTCTATAACGGGGCCAGAACCCGTCCAAAACCGGAAGGGAATAAACGCACCACAGGAAGTTGACAGCTTTTCTCCTGAATAGAAATGGCTGTTCATTCCTCGCCATCGTGGCTCATCGGTGAAGCCAACAGGCGCATTTTGGGATCATAAAAACCTCCATGTTTTAGATAAAGTTGCGCAACAAGGGGAAAGTAAATTGCAAAAATTTACACTCATTATATATTAGCAAAATAAGTACATTGGAGCACTGAAAGAATCACTCACCTTGGACGTGGCAGAGGTAAAGAGAAATACACGTGAAACTGAGATAGATTACGACTTTCATCTTTGCCTGCCTCTTGTAGAGTGGAGCAATTGGGGTATTCCTGGGCTTATAGCTCTTGTATATGTTCTTTGGTTGGTCAAGTCGTGGAGTTGTCGATGAGTGGTGTAGGGCGCTCCCTCTGACTCGACGGCTCTTGCGTTCGTTGGCTAAGTGGAGGAGCAAGCCTCACTCCTTATGTACTTGCCATTGGTCGCCAACGTGCTACGGGACTTATTTTGCGACCGGAAGGTGGGCGATATTAGGATGTTTTATGCGTGTATGAATTTCAAGGGGGCGGGGCGATATGGGGTCAGTCACGTCGCGTTTTAGTTCTATTGACCACACATAAGATTTTATCAATGGAATGGTTTGACAGAATATTAGAAACATATGCAACCAAAGATTCTTTGATCTTAAGTAGAATCTTAATGAAGCCCTTATGGATGAAATTGTGAGAGAACTAAATAGTATTTTGTACGTCTATTATACAAGGATAAAGAGTTTACATGTAATAATGTGTCAAGAGGGTGCAATTGATGGATGGTAGGTAGATAAAGGGGCTTCTGGGATCAATCGTTTGGCTTCCAACACAACCCAGGGTACCAAGAAGTATGAAGAGGTAATCGTCTGAATCATCGATCATGATGCATGAGTCTCACCCCAGACAAAGCGACTCGTCGAAATAGTTACCGCAAAAACTGTTCCAGAGTTCAAGCAACACACACATGTCTGCGTACATTTTAATATAATTCAGTATGCTCAATACTAAAGTTAATGGTCTTGTGCCTCACAATAAACATTTATATACTCATAAATTATACTTCGTTAGCACCATAACTACTATTCATAGTTACTTTAATGATTGCACACTTTCATTTGCAGCACATTTGAGTCATAATGACGCATTTCTGTGCTTTCCAGACAGATCATCTGCTGCAAAAATCTGGATTTTCCTCGTTCGGCCAACATAAGACACGCAATTCTACAAGATGTAGCCAGCCGTATGATGCATTGCTGGCTCCATTGAGGCAACCGCTGAGTAGCTCTGATCTTATTAATGCACCTGAGCGCTCTAATTCTCGTTTCAAACAAAATCTTCAAAGTCAAGACCAAAGTTTAGCTTTCAATTTTAATCGTAGAAAATACCGATGCATTTTGTTATTATTTTATTATTTTTTATTTTTGTTTTTATTTTGTTATTATTTTATTGACACCCAAGCAAGCGGAATGTAACATAATGATAAAACGCGAAAATGAAGTAGGCCTACTGCTCTAGTTACCATGGCAACAAAATGTTGATGTAGGAACATGTAGGAACAGTTTGGAGGTCACAAAACGCAAAATATGGCACCAATAATAGTAGAAAAAAAAATTCAGATGATAAAATATAATAAAATAAAATAAATAAAAACAATGAAATATTACATGCGCGGAGAAAATGATAAATTTTAGCACTCTCTGAAGCCATGCATGCAGATGGCAGACTGACTGCGTGTCTTCTTCACAAAGGCAGGGGTCATAGAGGTCATATGGGCGCATATCGTGCGAACGAGTGCGTCGTCGTCATTAGGACCAAAGAATCCGATCCGAATCGGAGCACCTCTTGTTCAGATACGGACCGATTTACGAGGCATCCAACCCTGTCGATTTCAATCTCTCCGAATTGCAATGTCCATGGAAGGAAGATTCTGCTGAACTCTTATTTATAGTGAAATGGAATGGCACCATTCCAGAAGAAAGAGAGAGAGAGAGAAAAAAAAAATAATAAAAAGAGAGAAGAAGATTCTGAATCTGAATCTGAAATCTAGCCATCAAGGTACGCATGGGTGTGTGCTCAGATTATCGAGCAGTAGATGTTTGTATTATGGATATACATAGAAGGTCTTTGATACAATGCAGCATTAAAGCCTACCTCTCGGTACGCTGCAGAGATGGTCAGACACCTGCTTTTTGAGATTCGTCCAGTTATATAGTTAGAGGAGTCTTGCACCACGAGTGTATGCATCCGAATCCAAGCGAATTAAATGGCCAGCAAACTAACTAAACCAAGTGAACTCAGTACAACTCGGGTAATCAACAG
>KB293301.1:126644-144055 GCA_000328365.1 Capitella teleta | reverse complement strand
ATAATAATAAAAAAAAACTAAAACAAACAAACAGAACGACAACAACCGCAACAACCACAACAACAACAACAACTTGAGTTTAAAGAAGTGACAAACGAGCACAAAAAGCAAACTTTGCTCTGAACTCGAGTGCGGAAAAATAAGAAGGACTTTCTCCGCAAGGTCGCACACCTGCGCCTCTGATGTCTAGTCGCCTTATACAAGGAATCTCAAAGATTATAGCAGTTCATGCAACGACCTCAGAGAAAGATGGTCGCAAGCTTTCGATACATGAGTTGCGCTACCAGTCTGACTCTAGAGGGTCTCAACTCTAAAGATACAAAAACCCTTTGGAGAAGAAAAGGAGACCTCATAACATGTGTATAGAGGTCTTAAACGGATTATATATAGCATCACCTCAGAGCAATTCTTCTGTCGAGTGAACACTGTTACCAGCGGAAACGCATACAAGTTATATTAAAGCCAAATTTACGTACATCTAGGCAACTCCTTTAACGTGAGAATACAATTTATTAGTGCAATTCATCACAGGATAAGTTATACGGTATGTGGCCAGTGCTAACTTCAACTGTTTTAAGAATAGGTTGGATATATAAGCACTAGCAAAGTTACAACTACAAGCATGATCCTGATGTCTAATTAAAAATTTTGGTCTCGCATGCAAAAATCGCAGAATCATCTCTGTGAATTATTCCGTATCTGAATACCATCCGATCCAAAAACTTCTATAATTTTACTTTCTGAACGCAAAAGGAATCATTGACCCAATTTAAATCTTCTGTGCCGTCGTTCTCCATCGATATTTTTTTTTTTTTTTTTTTCAAAGGTATCATTAACCTTTCCGTACACAGGGAATCTCAAGGATGCTGTCTCAAATGTGTTTTTTTAAACAAAGTCAATGAATGGCCTTAAGAGACAATTAAGTCATGGGTTAATCGGCAATTTAATCAGGCTGGGATGCAGTTTTTAAAGGCAGACAATAGGTCCAACGTACTACATGCATCCTGACATAAAACACGGTAAGTGTTTATAGATCATGAACCACATTGTCTCATAAATGCGGAGATTAATTTTCAGATCAATTTCAGGGTTTTAAGAATCACGCCTCCACATGGGTAGCAGTAAAACGGACGAATCCTAGAAGAAAATATCTCAAATCCAATTTCAATCGCAGTGTCCGAATTAAGCACTCAAGGGGGCATGCAGGACATCCCACGCGCAGACCGGAAGTTTTGCTTCTTGCGAGTCGTGCTTCTCTGATAACAGTATCATGGTGATTGCAAGATCAAGAGCCGTCCTTGCAAATTGTTTTCTGCGGTGAAGAGGCAGAGGAGCCGTGACCTCAGCATCCCTCCGGGGACGTCGGGATCGGAGGAATCCTCACAATTGACTGAGGCTGTGCGGAATGCTGATCAGTTGCTTGGGCCCAGAAGATAGGCGGGGTCTATTTGTTCCGCTTTCAAAGCCACGTGTGATTATCATGAATAGAAGCTTTCGTTCTGGTCGTCCATGTAATGGACACTCATAGTATCATGTGGCCTCATCTGTAGCTGTCTCGGTGGTCTTTTGTGTTTCGTGTCAATGGTTGTGCTAGTATATATGGTGTCAAGTTTAATCGCGACCGAATTAAGACTACACGTTCGCCTTGAGCCAACACATGACCTTTTACGAATTCAACCATGTCATTTACGAATTAAATCGTGAATTTATCAGTGCTTATAGGTCTGTTATGTACATACTTATTTTACCTGTGGCAAATGTATTTGACACCATTTCCGTGTTTAATTTCGTGGCCTCGAGACGTAAATCTAATCATAATTCACATTCTTTCTTCAATAGAACATTGGTTTTTGATTATCAGCATTTCGCCAAATATACATGTTAATCAACATGGCCGTAATAATACAGTAAAAGGCCTGCAACGGTGCTCAGAAGGATCAGTCACGCAACGTCTGTCACTCCATGCATGGCGAGTATAGGTATACCGGTGTACCTAAATTATCAGTTTTAAAGAACAAGTTTTTACTTTTCACTTTAGAAATTTGGGTTTCAAAAATATCAAATCGCATAGCTGATCCTCACATGTACATGTAACGCGAAACCTATACATGTGAACAACTTGTGTAAAATCTTGACGTATACGTGTACATGTATTTCCTTGCGTAAGATTTCCTTTCTACTCGTGTCATAATATGCCATTGCATGAAGAGGACCTGTACCTCCTTCCTGCAAGCATTACAGATCGATGACACAGCTAGTGCTCGCCGACGACAAAAGAGGACTGATGTACAAACATCCTAAATGTTTCTTGTCTACCTATAGTAAATCAGACTTGGTGGGGAGGCGTACATCATGGAAAACAATTCATAGAAATTTGTACATTATGTAATGTAGTGTTACTACTTTATCCTGCATATTACATTGATGAATAATCGTTAGTGGTGCAAAAACTTGGGGAAATCTACCGATAATCTTCGCCTGGGAAAACAATCCAATGTATGCCCGTCTGAACTGGATCCAACCCAAGATACGGTCGTGAGGGAGAAAACATGCGACTAGTATCACTTTGAGTACAAGCACTTGCATAGGGCAAACGAACGATCTTGCAAATAGAAAATATTGAGTTTTAGCAACACAATCCCATTCTAGGGTTTTAACCACACTGGTCAATTAAATACTCATTCTTTACCACAAAATGCAAATTCTGAGGAATGTCAGGATTCTTGGCTCTTAGAATAGAACAAGTCAAATATTCCCAGATGGAACAACCTTGATATAAGTTAATACAATACATTGTACATGAACCATGCAGGCAAATTTGCTTTAATTGAAGAACGATGACTGTTTCGGACACAGCCAGTTTTCTCTCCAAAAGCATCAAACACAATTGCAACCTTATAGCTTTATTCAAATATCTTAGATTAGATGACTGCACTGACATAAAAACAGAGAGGATTTAGGATAACTTCTTAAGCAGAATCTGGGCGCCTTTGAGTTTCATTTTCTTCAGGGAAGCCTTCACCGGTTTCAATTCCTCCTTCACTCTGGGTGACACGTCAGGATGATTTAACTCAATCAGGCTGAAAATCGAATCATCTAAATAAAGCAACAAAAGAAAGAATACAACGTACTGGATGAGAATAAAGCAACCACGATTACAGGCAGCCCAAGATTTCAGCGCTCCTTCGGGAAGGATATCAAGCAGAATGCAACTGAAAATGACTGCAAGGAGGCGATGTGGAATTAAAACACATTGAGCGTGGCACAGACCTTTCTCTCCTGCTTTCATGCGCTCAGCATCGTTCAAAATCAGCTTCTTCAGTGTCAAGTGGCCGGCCGTGTGTTCAACAATGTGCATGTTTTCCAGACTGCCAGCGGTGAATGGTTCACTGGCAATTTTTGAGATGGCTTGCATCGCAGTCGTAGGATCAGCTGTGATCAAAAGAGAATGTTATATCATGTTATCTCTGGAGGAATCCCGGTAACCTTTTGTGTGAGTGATGATAGCTAATAGCGTCAACAAGGAGGCGTTATCAGTGACTATCTCTCGGCAGTGTTCAGCCACGTATTGCACAAGAGGCTTAGAGACAGCGTCCAGCAGTTCTCGCCTCCTGATAGCGACGTCTTTCTTACTGAAAATGAAAAGCGAATGCATAGATGTTCAGCGTAATCTTGCCTTTCGTACCTTTGTGTGTTTTCATCTCCTTGGTTGATGACCTTCATGACATCAGGATGGAAATGAAGTGGGTTGCGGGGACACAGTAGATACAGCACGACTTTGCGCCCAAACTGATCAGTAATGATATCAGGCAAATCTTTTACAATTTCCTGCCCACAAAAAAAAACACACAAAAACATGTGATATCGCAAGCAGTAACTCCTAACACAGAATACGTACATCTAAGATGACTTTCTGCATGACTTTGGTGTCATCTATCGAGTCAAACGCTGCCAGCAGAACCATGTGGCCGTACTCCTCTAAACAGATCCTCTTCACAAAAGTCTTGAAACTTCTCACCATCACTTTACGATCCTACGAAAGCCCAGAAATCAGTGAACGCAAATTAATATTGAGATAGCCCACCTTGGCACTTCCGTGCCACAAGCATAACATCGCCACACGAGCACCTTCTCTGGTGTGTAGCATATGAATTGCAGATTCTCTAAGGATTTCTATCATTTCCTAGAAATAGAACGGTAATCTCAAATGATGTACGGTAATCCTGCTAGATACTAACGCTTCTAGCTTCAGGTGTGGCGTGCGTGAAGTACTCCATGAACACGTAATGCACGATGGAGTGCTGCAGAACATTCCTTCAAGAAACAGAACTTTCAGCATCCAAAGAACAGAGCATAGGAGCAGACGTACTTATCGACTAAAACACTCAAGGTTTCCTTCATGTTTCTCAGAATGACTTCCTGTTTGTCAGCATTGTTGGCGATTATCTCCTTCAGTGTTGTCAACTCTGGCGTCTTAAAAATCAAAGATAAGTACTCACTATTTCCTGATGAAAATTATCACCTTATAGAGCTGATAGCAAGGCCCAAAGAATTCCTCAATCATGGCCGTCCTCTCAGAGACATTAGCAAACTCATTGAATGCATATTCCACAATTTCTCCTGCTTGCTAAATTTAGAACACAAAATAATATAAAAAGATAAGAGATTCAAAAACTAACTCACTGCATGTTTGATAAAACGACAAATATTTCCTTTCATCTGTGAGAAAACAAAGTTCCGTTGGACCTTTGTTCTGTGGAATGAGTTGAATAATCCATCAAGAGCATTGACGCTGGTGAACTAAACTAACCCATATTTCAGGAGGCGCCGCACAAAATATTTAGCATATTTTGAAATCATCAACTTGGGTATCTCATCTTTGAAGAAAAGCAAATCCTCATCGAGTGATCAAACCATAAACCATGTTGTTTACGTTACCTTTGAGTTCTTCAAACAGAGCGTCCTTGTAAGTTTGTGTGCCGTACTTGAGAAGGCATTGGATTACGCGAGAAGTATCGTGGGCGTAGATCAACCGCGATGCTTTGCCTTTGATGATGCCATACAGCTCCTTGCTCATCTCCTGTCGCTTCTCTGGCGTCAACTCAAACCTGAGAAGATCGGACTAAGTGTGAGGGCTAACATACCATTAACTCATACCTCCTGAGATCTTCCCACAGCTCCTTGGCTCTCTCGGTTATCTCATACGACTCATTCGACTTCTTCCGCAGTTTTTTCCTCTCTTTCGTCTTCAATTCAACAAGTTTAACTTTCTTGGTCGAATCTTCAAAATTACCCACAATGCACCAAGATTCAGCAAAATAAAAACCTCCTGCTTACCTTTCCCTTTCTCCTCAGTTTCATCCTCCATTTTGCGCTTCTTACCAACTCCATTTGCAGCGCCTTCTCCTGTTAGCTTCTTGAACTGCTTGGCTGCTGCCTTCAGAACCTGTGCCCAAACAATATAATTCATTTCCACAAAAGTTTCACACAAAAGGCTGACTACCTTCAGTTTTTTTTTCTTTGGCTTCTCTCCATCCGCCTCCTGATCGCTTCCTGCCTTCATTTCATCATCACTGGATGTAGCGCCCTCCGGAAGACCCCTTGCGGTCTCCACTGCTTTCTCCCAACTAACGTCCATTTGTTCCAGATCAGAGTCTGGATTTTCTTGTTCAACCACAACTTTCTTTTTACCTTTCTTCAATGGAGTAGATTTTGCTTTACTTTTACTTGGTGATTTTGGAGTGTTTCCTGAAGGAAGAGGCGGAAACTTCTGTTTGACGATGACACTGTCTCCATCTGGGCCACTGCGAAGCGTGTCAATGGATGAGGCCGAAGGCTTCTTCGCTTTCCTCTTCTTCTTGGGAGAGAGCTGTTCTGGTGTGTCCAAAGTTGTTAGCTGAAGGCTTGGAATGGACAGGTTGATGCTATCGTCAGCCATATTTTAAACTGAAAGAGAAAATTATTACACTAATTATATGAATTGCATGGAAATAGCTGTAACAGAAATTCTGGAAATGTTATGAACATCTCTCAAGACTCTGGTTGATATGTTAATTTTGATTTTTAAATGCTAAAGTTGAGGGTTCAACTTTTGAATAAAGTTTGGGAGAGTTAGTGAGTTGCCAGTTGGTCACACTTGGGCAGGTGATTGAGACTCTCTCTACTAGTATGCATACTAAAATAAAAGTGGCTAGTCAGTCTCTCATTCTATGAATAAATACTATGAATATGATTATCATTATATCTCAGTCCCTCATTCTCAATCTCAGTGACTCAAGTGTCTCTGGACTGCTACTAGTACTAGTTAAACTATATAGTCATACATAATAATATTATTTGGCGTTATTATATAGCCATATTATAAATAACGCCATAATCGGTGGGGATGATGGCAATAGGAGTATAACTTGGAAGTTGGAACGAAATTAGATCATGATTAGTTGAACTAAGTTAAAGTAGTTTGTCCTAAACGTGTGTGATTAGTCTAAAATAGACACCCGTTTCTTTCAAGCATGAAATTATAAACATATTTTTGAACTCTATCAGGGTCACTGTGAATCATCAAAGGCATGCTTACAATAATTCGATTAAAATTGGAAATTTCTTGCAGCCAAGTGGTTTACTTGGGCGATATTGCAGGTAGTTTGTTTCCATGCGCTCACGACTTCCGTCGTTTCGACGCATGCGCAACGTGCGAGGCTTTAATAGCCTTGACCTGTTTTCGGCCAATGACCCCATGACCCAATTTCCCTCAAGTTGTAGCAGCGAAAAGGGCTAAATTTGTGAATAACTCGTGCAAAATTGACCTGACGCGTGCGTGTCATTCAATATTGGATGTTCTATTGGTAATTATCCTACGTTGCCGTACGTTATGAAATGTTCATTGCTCACTTACTTGATACTTGACTTTAGGACTCGAGTGAAGAGTACAAGACACAAGTATTAGACTTATTATTAGTATTTAGTTAGCACAGATTCTCGGCCGAGGTCTGTATACCCATAGGATGATAGGGCTCGCTGTTGTATGTGAGCTAGTATACTAGCTCTACCCCTCTAGTGACTAGTCTTTACTGTCTTTAGAGTTAAATTAAGACTAGATTATATAGTAGAGTAGCTGACATACTTATAACTAGTATATACTTATATACTATAACTACAGCGAGACAGGAGGTACGACAGTACGTAGACCTCGGCCGATTTATCTGTGCTAAGTCGAGAGACACTAGGAGACTAGCTCAACTTCTCAAGCTTGTAACTGTGGTATCCGCCCATTTTCGTGCTTTGTCAACGTTTAAAGTTAGATTACATCCGGGTTACGAGTGATCTGTTTTGGTTCCGGTGAATATATTTTCTTGTATTTCGATGTCAAGTTGTCGACGAATAAAAGATCTGGAAATGTGTTTAGTCCTGATCGTTTGATAAATACAAGAACATTTCAGTAACCATAATATGTGTGGATGATCCTATTCCTTATAGTAAATAAACCATAGTTATGATAGTATGGCCCATAGGATTCTCCAATTCTTGGAACAAAAATTTATAACTTACTAGCTGTCACTTTTACTATTGCACGAATTCTCCGACAGATATTGTAATAAATCGGGCGGTCTGTATCCCCTAATGTCGTTCCAAGTCTCTATATGTGACCCCTTGCGCCAAAACCCGCACTAAGCTATTAGGCGCCATTAAAACCTAAAACTGTGTGAATGTCAACTTAGTGCTGATTTTGGCATGAAAGGGGTCACAAATTATTATTGATCATCCTCACATATTATGGCTACAGTCTACAGAGTACAGACCGGATCTATGTATACCTCAGCAGTCAGCTACCTGGCTACTGTCACTTATTCTGGAGCCAGGTACGTACTCCGGCCTGTCCAGGACTGAGGCAGTGACTGAGAGAGGGAGTCAGGGGACCTCAGATGCAGACTTGATCGGTCTTTTGCACTCAATCATTATAGGACCAGTCTTCGGACATCATTGCATTAGGCCTATTGCATTTTCATAATAATGATTTTTAATCCCAGATGGTTGTCAGATTATTGTCCTGTGAATCATGACCTGCTCGCTACACTGGGAAAAATGAAGGAACATATATTTTAGGTCAAATCAGATTATGAGCTTTCTAGTATAAATCAAATATTGCCTGTTAAGTGATAGATATTCATACTGTAATTTTGACTAAACATATGCCCAGATACTGAGAGACTGATGAGTGACTTTGTCATAACTGACTACAAATTAGGGCTGGGCGAATATCCATATCTGTGATCTGTGATTCGTCGGATATTGGGTGTGTTTAGTACTATCCATTATCCGTGTTTCAGCACGGATAGTTGAAACACGGGTAGTGTAAGATTGAAGTGTCCGTTTCGAGCGCATAGTGAGCGTAGCGCACAGCCATTCTGCACACAAGCGCTGCTCACTGAAGCTGAGCGATGTCAATTACAAGATTAAACGATGTCAACAATCCGCTAATTCTAATTTGTTTTAAATGAACACAATTCTAGGCCCTTGAATCTCTTCAGTCATTATGCAAAAGTGAGGGATTCACGCGTTGTTGACTATTTCCTTTAGTGCATATTTTTCAAAACGTGACAGCTTTTGTCAATTTCAGTTTTCATGTGAACCACAAACAGCACTGCATTTTGTCACTTTCTCGCCTTTGAACCATGTTACAGTTTGAAATTGATCAGACATGTACAGTTAATAGTACATGTACTATTAACTCCTATCTAGCAGTTGGTGAAAAATACTTAAAATAGCCTACGCTGATAAGGAATTCACCACTGTGAAATCGACAGGCAAGCGAGATGTCTGCATGTTGAGTTGTATATGAGAATTGTACAAGAAGCAAGAAGGATGACAGCAGTACCTTAATTGTTTCACAATTCTCTTGCTATTCGAATAACATTTTGTTACGCCAAGGTTGTTTGGATTGCAGGGTGTGACTGTGTATTCATTCCATGATGATTGGAAATTTAAGACTTTTAGAGTTGTTTGATTAATATTGTGATGCACTATCTGTTATTTAGAGTGTAAAGAGAACATTCTGATCTGCAATCATGTTGAAGAGAGTTCTGCGTACTATCATCATGGGTCCACCTGGGTCTGGCAAGGGGACCATATCGGAGAGGATCGTCAAGGATTTTGACATGAAGCATCTGTCTAGTGGGGATGTTCTTCGCTCTCAAATGCTCAAAGCAACCTGTGAGTTTAATTATCAAGTTTATCTCTGTTTATGTTTTTGTTCAATACTTTGCAGCTGTTGGAATTGAGGCAAAGTCGTTTATTGACAAGGGACTTCTTGTACCTGATGACGTCATGGTTAAGCTCATGGTCACTGAGCTGGAAGATCTGAAGGAGGACAGTTGGTTGCTGGACGGATTCCCGCGCACTGTGCCTCAAGCAGAAGCTCTCCAGAACAACGCTCCATCAGATCTTGTCCTTAATCTTGCCGTACCTTTTGAGGTCATCATCGAGCGCATCCAAGGTCGTTGGTTGCACGCGGCTTCTGGAAGAATCTATCACACTGAGTTCAACCCACCCAAGAAACCAGTCAGTGCTTCTGCATTCAATTTGAGCATGGATGATGTTTTTTTTGTTTTGTTTTTTCACCCAGGGTTTTGATGATGAAACTGGAGACCCCTTGATTCAGAGGGATGATGATAAACCAGCGACTGTTCGTGCAAGACTTGAAACTTACCAGAAACTTACTCAGCCAGTATTAGACTTTTACAGGTATGTCTTTGAAATGTGTCATAATTTAATGACTGGCAATATAATTATATTGACTGATTTTGTTCTTCTTTTTCAGGAGTCAAGGAGTTCTGGAAGAGTTTGTCGGCAGTTACTCGAATGAAATATGGCCCAAAGTGCACAAGTATTTAGCTACAAAGAAAGAACCGATGCACTTCACTCAGTATGGATAACCGATAATTTTGCACTCTTCTTTTTCCTTTGATTTTTGTCAATAATTTTTGTTGATTTTAATTTTTGTTTATGACTCGGGTTTTATAATATTTCACTACAATTTGTGCTCAGGCTCATTCAGCAGTTTTAAATCTTGTCGAGTTGATCCTTTGCTTAATATTATTGAGTCGATTTGTTATTTGATTCATTTGTTATCAACCAAATGTGCTTGCTACATAGTTTTTACTGATGATAGATAATAGATCAATTATGCCGTTCAGAAATGATGTGCAATGAACGTTGCTTATCTCGTTATACCAGAAAATGATTTATATTTTTATGTGCTCTTTTACTCCCTGTTTTTGCATTCATCTGTATGGTTATGAAGTTAGCATATGGTGTCAAGATTGTCACAAGTGGTTTTGAAAATTCATGAAAATTTCCCCTTTCCTTATCAATTGAATTGTTCTATTTTTGTCCTTTCCATTCCATTCAAGATACAAGTCAAAAACACTTGCCCTGGAAAGACTTTCATACTCGAGTTATCATTCATCAGAATTCCCGTTCACTCAAAGCGCACATTTTTTGACTGTTGGTTTATGAAATATGTTAACCATTTTGTTATCAACTTTTATTACTACTTATGTTCCTTACTCACTGAATCAGGGGAATGAGGTATGATCAGTTACAATGCTTGTGGTAGTTGAGGGTGCTTTATTGCTGGTCATGTCCTCATATCCGAAGTTATAACCTAATAATGGTGCTCTTCACTCTATATTGCCATAGAAACTAACTAATAAACCAAAAAAAATTCACACTGTTGCAAGTGTTATTTCTTCAATTTCCAAGCAGTGTTCAGTTGAATTATACTTGGGAGAAGTGTTGGCTGATTGGTTCATTAGCGTGCTCGCCTTGAAAGGGCTTGTCGCTGACCACTGGACCTTCCAAGCTACAACCTTGTGTCCGTTGGTCAGGCAGCTTACTCCTTTGAGCACATAATGAAGTAAGCCATATGGTACGTTCTTTCATACTCAACAATTTGGAAGTACGAGAATATGAGTTATGAGATTCCTTCTTAGCACCAATTTCAAAGTCGAAACTTGGAATGAAAACTCAACAACTCGGTCTGATCTCAAGGTTCACAAGATGCTGACTGTAATTCCCAGTACCGACTTTCGAGTTGTCAAGAACCAAGAACACACCATTGGTTGCATCAGCATCCCAAAGTTAACTAAACGCCCACCAAAAAACCAAGTAAACCCAAAACATTGGCGTAAGACCCCAGATGATCGCAGATTAATTTTATTTCTATAAGAAATGCAAAATCAGCAATCATCGAAGGTATTCATTCACAAATGTTTTTTTCTTCTCAACTCAGTTCATCACAATATTATGTCAAATGCAGAACACTAATATAGTTACAGACTAGGCATTCAGTTTATAATGAGTTCATAATGTGAATTTCAGACTGACATTTCATGAGATTATACAATTATGACTGAATATTACTGTAAAACAGATATTGTTCGCAAGCATCTCTTCTTTGAATTATGTATTATACGTATTTCACGCCCACAGTCTATTGTGAAGACAAGCCACCACACACAAAAAATGATGCTGTCAAACTGGCCTAAATCCCGGGATCAGGGAGAATAGAGCCCTGAAACAAACCCTGATTTACAGTAAAAACAAAACAAAATTCAAGGTGTCCCTAATTTTGAAGCACAAGTTTGGCTGTATAAATTATTTCAGAATTTGAAGCAAAAACAAATAAAACATGAATCAATATAGAAAAGATAAAAACAGAATTAATTGAAAACATAAATCACAGATTAGTGCTTCATCTCAATTTGCCGCCACTCGACATAGGATCTCAGTGCCTCTTAACAACTACAGGAACTTAGATGCTTTGCATAAATAAATTAAAAACAAATTAACACATTGAGATCAGTGAATAATTTTGTGCGTAATCCAATTTAGTATAAATGAATAATGAAATGTGATGTGGGAGGGGGGTTTGCATGATATTCATGAGTACTACAGTAGGAAATGCCGCTAGATCTTTTGATCTTCTGTGAAGTAACTTCACTATTGTTCTCAATTATACCATGTGAAATTAAACAAAATCTACATTCAATTTGATTCCGACGATTGCATAATTTCAACTATTGTAAAGAAATTAATTTGATTCGATCTATAAGTAGGAGGGAGAAAAATCTGCCGAGAATTAATATGTAAATCACATATTATTTACTTAACTGACTAGAGATGCAGAAAAGCTCATATTACTCAGTATTGTAAATAGTGATGGACGAAGCTTCGACTTTGGACTACGAATATCCGCTATTATCCGAAAGATTCGACTTCAAATGAAAGAAAGTGCCACGAATCAGAATGAAAGAAACAAATTACTCAAATATTAATTAGATTCTGTCTACTTGTCTGCATGGGAGCGTTATTCATGGTAATTAATCGCTTGAATGCATAACAATGGATTAGAATTAACAAAGGAGGCCATAAATCTACTATCGGTGTTAGATAATCGGAAAATTTCAATCTTTGTCCATCACTAGTTACTGGTATAACAAACGTATCCAACTAGTCACTAAAACAAAAAAAGGCTGATTAATAAAATGTGCTAAAAGATGATGATCTGACATTAATAAAAAGGAACAAAACAAGATGTTATCACAGAATAATAAATAAAAACAAAATTAGGAGGGAAATCACAAGAAAACGAAATCTTCTGAGTCTTGACTCGGTTCTTTCAACCTTCCTTTCTTATCCAGATGTCGAATACGCAGGAATCTGTTTGATTCCGGTTTAATGTGACTGTGTTCAATGTCAATACTACGTCCATCCTGGAACACAAAGAGCGGATAGATGCCCTGGTCTTTGGGTGGCGTCACTAGCTGTTAGGAGAAATTATTAATGCACTTTCAGATTACTCTTCTTCATACCTTTTGCATGTCCTTTACGAGCCGGTTGAAAGCAGCATGGGTCGGAATATAGAAACCAAGAGTGCAGCTGGGGTCCATTTTCTGCAAAGCCAGTTTCCGTGGTGAAAGGCAATGATAGGTCTGTTTGGATAAATTATATCTCAAGGAAAATCTGATCAAAATTTGTTTTCACTTACACTTGTTGGAAAATCTCGAAAACGAGTATCGACTGTGTCTTGACAGAAGTGAGGATCCAGGTAAAGCAGTTTCTCCTCTGTTGGTAAAAATAGATTCATTATTTCTATTATGTATTTTTTGCGAATAATATCACAAACCTTGCCAACCAACAAAGTAGAGAGAATGCTTAGGTCGACCTCCAATGATCCCTAAGCAAAGCTCATGAGCAAGTAACGACTGAACGCATTGACTGTATATCGGATTCAAGGCTTCTCCCCCAAGACGCACAGGAACCAGAATGACTACAGCTTTCCAATGCTCATATATAGAACTAGGCTCTTCAGTGTCACCAGGGTTTGACGCATCTTCAGTGTGATTCTCATCTGGTATTGATGTCTCTTCAACATGGTCATTGTGGGAGATAGTTGGAATACGAGGGCTCGAAGGAGATTTATTAGGTGCATGCTGGGAAACTTGTGTGCAAAGATCTATGACATCCTGAATGTACACTGCAAAATATAAATGCATCTGAGTTCTACATTCATGAATTCTTATCGTCTCACCTGTACAATCAGGCGCCACGTACACACAGACCTGACTGAGCAGGGGATGAAAATCTGGCACTTGGTTAATGGCATCCCTGGAATGTGGAATTGTGGTCATGCTATGATGAGGTCACCACTTACCTGACAACATAGGCGACCGATGCAGGCCCATACCAGTCACCAGGCCGCTTGCCATGATCCACACCAATACGAACAAGCGCCTGGATGGAGAAGGGACTATCATTCCCTGGGAAATCACCAAACAGCCGGATGATCTGCCGATGCAGCATGGTCTCCTTGCGGTTCTGCTGAGTGTGATGTATAGTCCAGTCTGCAAAACAAACGTTTAGGTCAGTGGAGAAAATAAGAGGTCATTAAACGCACCTCGACCGAGGTAGTGCATAACAAGAGCTTGCGCGATGATCATCTGAGCAGTCCGCAACATGCACCCCCATCCAACATCTGATGTAAGAGGCGAGCCATACAGTTTGGGGAAATCTTTGCGGTAGGTGAACCAAATTTTGCTGGAGAAATCTCGTTTAAACCGGTCGAATGTTGTGAGAATGTTGCTGTTATTGGGCTGCCTTCTCTGATCTTCCTTCTCTGTTAATCAGCACACAATTATTACAAAAATCCCAATTATCTCAATTACCTGATTTTGAGCAGCAGTAGCATTTTCCGAGGAGAATTATCGGCGATTCATATTTGAAATTGGTTTTCGTCTTCACCGCAAAGCCTGAAAGTGAAAGTATATGATGCATAATTCAATCAGAGGGAATGAACCGCTACCATGCTTCATATTGTTCCATGCAGCCAGAAGTTTGACCTTGAGCTTCTCACTCTGATCTGTGTCATCAGGTTCCTGCACAGGTTGATCATCATCAGAACTAGGGTAGTAATCTGGACGAACCCAGCTATCGGACATGAAGCTAGTAGGCTGATCGGTCTGCGATACACTGCGCCCCAAAAGACTGGGAGAGTGCAGAGCATCCATTACCGGAGTCTTCACAAATTCCGCAGTGTCGTTAGCCCCAGTTGTGTGCGTGCTGTCCAGAGAATCGAACTGAGACGGAGGGTCAACGCCGATGCGCGGGCTGTCAAATTCAAGCGACTTTGACAATCTCTCTGTCACTAAGTCCTCACTTTCCACTAAGTCCTCATGGTTTCCAGAAATTTCGTTCTGTATTCCATTGTTGACTTGGTTCTCCAGATTACTGTGGACATGGTGAAGGTGGGAGGGTTGGGTCGAATCGGAGGCCGTGGAACCCCACTCGAAAGCCGAAATATCCGTCCATGACTCGGAAATCGTGGAAACTCGGGATCGAGAAACGTCTTCCGTATCCTCTGACATCATTCTGGTGACAGGAGGTTCACGATTTGAACATTTTGCGATCTTAATTCAGCTAAAATTGAGAAAGAGACGTGACTGATGTGAAAAACGTCATAGCACATAAAATGCAACGTCACGGATATTTACACAAATTCTCATAAGCCAATCATCACCGGTGGATAATCATAACGCACTCGACCTAGTCAGCTTGAATGTAGTCACTGTTAGCTTCCTAGGGGTTCAGGTTCAGGTTCAGGTTGATTGGATTAAAGTGCCTTTGTTTCGGCACTGTTACAATCTGACGTTCGAGTTTCTCTTTATTTATATCTTCTATTTCTAAAAGATATAAGCTATTAAATAATACAGTAGCGAAGCGGTTCGAGGTAAGTTACCGAACACGATTTCAAAATCCGTATTCGCCCATCACTAACTACATGTATAACTTCCTCTTGTTTTCCTAATTGGAGTATGTCTGTGGTCCTGGGAGGAGGAGGAGTGATGGGGTTTTACGGCTCCACCCAATCCGATCGGATGATACGGGCGCCAGAACAGAAGGCCCGGGACCGGGGTTTCCCCCTACTCTTATGGATAAGATAAAGGGTTCTTTATCCTGCATACCACCATAGACAGTAGTACACAGCGCCCGGCCTTGTTACGCAGTTGGGCAGCACTGCAGAGTCACCGAAGAATTACAATTATAACGGGTTACAATTATAATTAATCCACAATCATAACGCCGTGGCCTGATCGGGTCTCGAACCCGGGACCTCGACCCCCACAGGATTGTAGTCAGCGGTTTAACCCACTGAGGTGACTGAGCTATCCGGTGAAACTGAGGAAACTTAGAGAAGCAAAGCCAAGCAAGAAACTAGATCTTGGACTATTGAAGACCGTGCCGAAAGTGAAGGAGACTTTGTCCTCGAAGTAAATAACCTGATAACCGTTTCAAAGTCTTAGCATGGACAAACACAATAGATATTGAAACTGAATGCAGACAAATTGCTAAAAGTATGAGGATCTGCAGCTGAGAAAACTATACCATCAAAGAAAAGGAAGAGAAAGAAGATGTGGATAACAGAGGATATTTTAGACAAGATGGATGAACGGAAAAAGTTAAAGGGATGGGGAACTAAATTTTAAGTGATGTTCTATTGACTCATAGCATCAATTGATAGCATTCCGTGCCAAAAACACCATGCCTGGATGCAAGCGTAAGGAAATAATTAATTCCGAATATCGGGGTTAGCATTGCGCCTATGGGAGAATGGCCTCCATTGCGAAGTATAGGAGGCAAACGTCAGCTGATGGCTTGCCGTGATTGGTCCCGTTCCCCTCGTGAAGCTATCGATTTCAGCCAATCAGAGCAGATTATCTTCGCCATAAAAGGACATCTTCGTTGTTTACGAAGCGAAAGGGCATGCGTGGTGCACTCTGGCTGACCTTTTTACTGCTTTAGGATTAGAAACATGGTAGGTGTCCTAGAAAATCGCTTGTTAAAATAAGAAAAATAGCGAAAAATATTTTTTTCGCGCCTGACTGGTGGCAAAATGATTATTCTATTTCCGAAAAGAAAATAAAAAAATATCCAGGGGTTTAGTCGCAAGACACGCTGCTATGACGAGGTCCATTGTAAAAGATGGGGAACTCGGTGTTTCATCACAGCTCCTGACGTCACGCCTAGTTAGCAATATATCTCCCGCGAAATCGTTAGCGATGATATTCCTTGTGTGGGTCAGACATAGAAATCATTTTTGGTGCATCAAATAACGACTCAAAGTCCATTTTTAACCAGTTCTCCCTCCCTTTAAGAGCAAGATCATGACAAGGTATATATGCTGAGTTAGATGAAGAGATCAAGAGGATGTGCAATACCGCAAAGGAAGAGTGGCTGAACAAAGAATGTGATGAGCTGGAGAGATTGCATCTGACTGTTGCAAAGCGAATGCATGAGAAGGTAAAAGATCTCAGTGGGAAGAAGAGATCACAACCGGCAGGATGCATTCAGTCAAAGGAAGGAAACATTATAGAGAAAGACAAAATCTTTGGAATGAACTACCCCAAAGTATTCGCCTCTCATCACACCTACTTGAATATAAATCAAAACTTAAGACACACTTTTTCCGAAAAGGTTTTAATGACATATCTTAACAAATCAACTTCTTATCATGTTATTTATATTTTATGGTACATCGCGTTTGAACAGTTTATTTCTTTCTGAATTTCGCGATTCATAAGTTTGAAATAAATAAATAAATAAATAAATAAATAAATAAATAAATAAATAAATAAATAAATAAATAAATAAATAAATAAATAAATAAATAAATAAATAAATAAATAAATAAATAAATAAATAAATAAATAAATAAATAAATAAATAAATAAATAAATAAATAAATAAATAAATAAATAAATAAATAAATAAATAAATAAATAAATAAATAAATAAATAAATAAATAAATAAATAAATAAATAAATAAATAAATAAATAAATAAATAAATAAATA
>KB293301.1:78615-125816 GCA_000328365.1 Capitella teleta | reverse complement strand
ATGCAACTATATCACTAGCGCGTATAATCTGGCACGTACGGCAATCCTTTTATAAGTAGAGAATTCAGCAATTAAAGTTTAGTTTTGGAAGAGAGCCGAACTCCGGAAGCAAAGCTCCGTGAGACTTGGCAGCAGGCCTCGATCTGCATGTGCGGGACTTCAGGCGAGAGACTTTTGTGTTAAGAAATAAGTTTATCTATTAAATTAATTATTATGAGCTATTTGCTATTTCCATTTAAGTTTAATTTGGTGTGTAAATTCCTTTGTTTTCTGATTAGTTAATTGCAGTTGTTTCCTTTTAAATTTATAGTAATAATTGTTTCCACCATGTAATCTTGAATAAAACCTTCAAAGTATAAATTTGTATCACCTGGGTATTCTTAAATAAGTTTACACTGTAAACCGAGGATACCCAAAACCCGAACTCGAGATAATTATAATTAGTATCGAAAGGGAGAGGTAAAACGTTAAACTTTTCAAGGTGACATCACCTTTTTTGAAGTGGAGCAGTGCACGTCCATTTCAGTCTGGAAGCGATGAAGGGGGCTGGCTGGGTCATTCATCGGTCTGGAAGCTATATATGGGGGGGGGGGGGCTCATTGGGTTATTCATCGATCGGCATATATATACTCCAGCTATTCAAATACATTTTTGTCTTTCAAGCCCTCTATTTCAGTTATTTATTTAGTATTTCTCATCATAGCGACTCCTTGCCGTTTGACGCGAGCGATCGCTCGCACACGCTACTGCTCGCGCAAAATCAAAGTCCTGCGAGCGATTGACCGCTCGCGATGGCTTTAGCAAGTAATGAAAATCGCTGGCGTTGTGTATTCTTCCCAGCGTAACTGTAATAGTGCGAATCGTTGAAAGGGCGCGCGACAGCATGCGGAAGGGACGGGGGAGAGAGAAGGCGGAACGCGCCCCGAGAAGGGGGGAGAGAGTGTTTACAGTTGGCTCGAAGGCGAGCGAACAATTAGCGTTGCGTCGCCTCAATGAATGTATAAACAAACTCGCCGTTATCTGATTGAGCTCATCGCTTATATCTTAGCGTGTTCTGATAATTCATAAATAAATTCCGTTTTGTTCAAGTCGACAATTTCTCGGATCACCGGCCATGAATCCTTTCCTATAGTATATAGTTAAGTTACTTCCAACGTGTTACACACGAATAAAAGGAAGAGGGAAACTGAACCCAAGGGGTGGGTCTTCTGTGCATTTAAGAAATGGGAAGAGGAGCCAGAAATACCTGCAAGGATTGTCGCAATCATTCCAGAGATTCGGCGAGAGATTGCTACCGACATGGTGGTTAAGGTATGAACTCAATATCTATTAATTCGTGAAATTAGTTGTTCGGCCTGTTGCATGTACATGTAATTGGAAGTATTGAATTATTTGCTGTACTCCATCCTCATATTCAATTCATATTCACCGTATTATCGACTGCCAGTTGTTTGGAAGCCTTTTGCTTTTTGTTTGAGCACAGGAAATGTACAAGTAACAGAAATGTACAAGTAATAGAAATGTACAAGTTACAGAAATATACAAGTGATAGAAGCATGAAATTCAACAAGTGTGTTGATAAAAATAAAATAGATGAATGATTGAATAAAGGCTATGCTCTGCAGTACAAGCAAGATAGGTAATTCACACGATGCGTGCATTCTTCTCGGTTTCGTATGCCCTGTGCAGTGGTCCTGTTCGGGGTACATGACTCCGTAGCCCAACCGCTTCCAAAACAACCAAAGATAGACACAAAGCCTTTTTGGGGTGACCAAGAGCGTGCAATTTTTGAAAATTGGGAAGGACTCGTAAATGAAAATATTGAGTGATTTTAGCTTGTTTTAGTGCATTATTATTATTATTATTATTATTATTATTATTATTATTATTATTATTATTATTATTATTAGGCCTATAAGTAAGTTCCCTTCTAAGTTCTCTCAGTGTTAATTGTGTGGCATGAATAAAGATTTTTGTATGAACTATCAATTTTCATTATTATTTCTCAAGTAGTAGACTTAAAACTCACAGATATGTTAGGCAAGAGTGATCAACATCATTATCTCCCAATAACTAGTTGCTGTGTCTGAACAATTTTTTTAGTTTAGCCGTTCTTCAAAATCACTCTCCATAGCATCCCTATATAAGTTTGCGGGTGCGATAAACTGCTCCTGTGCTATTTTCAAAAATCGGTAGAGCTGGAAATAAGCGTAACTCTGCACAGTCACTGTAAATCTAGCGTAAGCATTCACTTTACAGTCACTGTAATGTGCGTTATGAATATAGACTTAGCAGGTCCGATTCGTTATGATTTTTCATTCATCAGTGACGTCACATCCTCATCGATGATTGCCCTCACCAAATTCTTGTTTACAGAAGCTATGATTATTTCACCACGTCGTAAGGTGCGTTATGATTCAGCAATTTTCAAACGCAGGCTCCATGCAGATTTCACTGTTCACTGGTCATATATATACAATGATCTATTGCAATACAAAGTATAATTGGTGAATTACTAGACAACATCATTTTATCAAAGCATTCCCATATTTTGAACTCTTCTGAATTGCAGTTCGATTTTTGCGCTGATCATTCAACCAGTCAATGTACTTATGTATTAGAAGAAGTTATTGGATGTTACAAACAGTTAAATACACCATGTTTTGTTACATTATTAGATGCATCTCCTGCCTTTGACCGTGTCAATTTCGTTAAACTTTTTCGTTTACTTTTAAATCGAGGTTTCTGTGCGCTCACTGCAAAATTGCTTCTTTCTACGTATATTTCTCAGACCATGTCAGTCCATTGGTGTTCCTCTGTTTCAGACCATTTTACTTGTTCCAATGGTGTCAAGCAAGGTGGAGTGCTGTCGCCAGTTTTTTTGTTTGTTTTTGTTTTGTTTTGTTTTTTTGTTTTTTGTTTTATAATATAATATGGATGAGCTATTGAGGTTGTTGAAAGACACTCAAGTTGGGTGTCATCTCGGGCATCTTTTTGTTGGCGCTCTGAGTTATGCCGATGACTTCACTCTCATGGCCCCCTCATTGAATGCCTCTCGTAAAATGCTCAATGTGTGTGAATCTTTTTCAAATGCTTACGATGTCATGTTTAATGCGTCAAAAAGTTTAAGTCTCGTCTTTAATAGCACAATCAAATCTCTTCATTTACATAAGTACCATGATGAAATTCCTCGTGTTTTTAATGCAGTTCACTTAGGCCACCATATCGGTAGAGCTGGTCACACATCTAATGTGAATAAAGTTTTTAATGATCTGTATATACGAGTAAATCGTTTGAAATGTTACTTTAATAATTGTTCCTTTGAATGTTTACACCGTTTGTTTAATTCATTCTGCACTTCTTTTTACGGTTGTCCTCTGTGGAATTTGTATGCCATAGACAAAATTGTTGTATGCTATCGGAAATGTTTGAGGCACTTTTTTAGGCTGCCGTATCGCACTCATTCGCGTTTTATTTCTCTTCTGTTATGTGAGCCGGACTTTGCTACTCAAATTTTAATACGTTTTGGAAAAAGTGTTGTAATAGTAAGAATTGAATTGTAAATTTTTGTACACATTTATCTATTAATAGCTTTTCAAATAATATATATTGGATCAAATAGCCGTCTATTAATGTCAAAATTACACCTGAATGAAAATAACATTATTTTGAACAATGACATCAAAATTAAACTTTCTGCATGAAAGCTGGTTCAGCTCCGTCGAGGCTGAAGGCTTTGTTGATGTAAGTGCCATAATAGATTTGTTGGGAATGCGGGAGGGTACAGTTACGGGCCCACTGGATGCAGCAGAAGCTGAAGCTCTGTTGTCCTTTATTTGTACATATTAATTATCTAATTGTGTCTACTATTTCGTCTTCTTGTTTTGTTTTGTTTTGTTCTGCATACATTACTATGTCTTTTTGACATGCAATAAATATATTATTATTATATGTAATGTCGCAGGCACACAGCGATGACATTGGCTGCTATTTATAGTAACATTTAGTCAACTGGTCGTTTTTAGCAAATACTGTGAATTCATTTTCACTCGCCTCGCCTTGCGAGCCATCTTGGGAATTCCTGGTGACGTCATGTGAAATTGAGTGAAATGGATGTACCAAAATAGGGGTGATTTTTCATCGGTGTATGCCGGTGCTTCATTTCAATAGCGCCGGAGACCAGTAAAATTTCACTGGGGCTCGGCGCTACTGAAAATAAATTAAATATTTTCCAAATAGCTAATTTGCATGTATGTGCCAAGTTTCATTGAAATCATTAAATCCTATGTAGGTCTAATGGTCCCGGTAAAATATTACATAACCATGATTCGGGTTCAAAATTTTAATGAACATCATTTAACATCATATTGTAGTATTATGTTAGGAATGTGAATATAATTAAATTAATATAATAGAGTGATACAATTACCCGAATTGTTATGCCGGAAATTCCCGGAATATACGAGCACGGTCAATTAAAATTTTTGTCACTTGAAAATATCCATCCAGACACGCATGTATTGTGATACACGTATATATAGCATATGTTATGAAACTTTAATTTTAAAAGGCGATGCGTGGCTTTTTGATAAAATTCTGAAAATGTGATGATATATTTTATGTATCTCACTAACGCAAATAAATAAATTCGTTGCAGTTATAATTCCATTTAATTTTCATCACAGCAAAGCCAACCGAAAATTAAGCAGTGTACTAAATCGAAATCAGTGATCCGATGCGATGTGTTGAGAACAAAAAAGATGCCGTCAATGAGGCAAATGCTGGAGGTGAAGTTATTATTTTTCACAACCCTTGAACAGCGCTCTACTGATCACATTTATGCTTTTGATTAAAGCCATATGAAAATACGTTACGTAACGATTTTAAACCGCAATCATAGGGCGGCACACTTTTGGATATCTATACCAACCCTTATGGCCCATATGCCAACACGTACGTACTTAAATAAGTAACGGAAGCGTTAGATGCTTACTTTGTCACGAGGAAATAATTGATAAAATAAAATTATTTATTTATTTATTTTTTAATCTCGTCGGATGTTAGCAGCATAGATATGGAGATAAGCTAGTAAATGTATATACAATTTATAATTAGGTGCAATGAGTGAGTGATGGGGTTTTACGGCTCCACCCAATCCGATCGGATGATACGGGCGCCAGAACAGAAGGCCTGGGAGGGAGGTTTCCCCCTACTCTTATCGATAAATCCCAAGGGGTCTTTATCCTGCATACCACCATAGACAGTAGTACACAGCGCCCGGCCTTGTTACGCAGTTGGGCAGCACTGCAGAGTCACCGAAGAATTACAATTATAACGGGTTATTATAATTAATCCACAATCATAACGCCGTGGCCTGATCGGGTCTCGAACCCGGGACCTCGACCCCCACGGTAGGCATAGGATTGCAGACAGCGGTTTAACTCACTGTGCTAATTAGGTGCAAAAAACACGCAACGATGTATAAAAATTATTGGCCTAATAATAAGTCATTCCATGTCTACAGGTATGTTCTACACAGTGCGCAAGTCTACTATCTTAATTTTCAAACCTTTTGCGATAAAAATTGACTTCCTTGGCCAGCCAATCCATGATCGAATCCCGGTAAACATTCTTTCGAGTATTCTCAAAACAAGATGTCTTTGATAGACGATGAAATTGACGGGATTGATACTCCAACAAGTGCTTTACTCGGAAAAATTTGTACCCTGGGAAGGCTGACAGTTTCCGGGAGAGTAATATCCAGAAGCCTTGTAATGCCCGTGAGCGTGCAGTTGATCCCAGGGTCACAAACCTCCAAAACGGATACAGTGTATCTACCACACAACCAAAGCGTCATGGAGCAGAATGAACCAGGTCTACCATGTATTATCTCCATTCTGGATTCCTAAGAGTGGCAACAAACAGACAGGACTGACAAATCCGGCGAGCTCAGGCCTAGGACTGGTTCAAGGCCATGTTTACTTAACTTGCGACAGGGGAGGAATGTGACTGACCTATATATGCAGAGATATGATTGATATCGGCTCAGGTAGGGGAAATAGGGGCTCAGATCTCTATAAAAGACCCCAAATCCGGATTACGAATATCCGGAGGTCCGAACAGTTCAGTAATACAATGCTTACTCATACCTTGTTAATAGTTGTTATGATCATCGCAGATTTCTTGGATATAGATAATGAACCCACGACATTGTCATAGCTGGCACACTCCCAATTTGATGCCAATGAAAATTCATGGGATAAACTAAAGTCGCTCGATCGTCTCCCTACATTAGCAGAGAGGTGATTCTGGGCTGCACCAACACCCCACAGGGCAGGGTTGAGAGTCTCGATCGCGGAGAAATTTGGTCCCAAAATCCTATTATTTGTTATTGGCGTGTGAGTCAAAATTGAAGATTTATATTTTGACACCTTGTCGATTGTTCCTTCAATTAAACCAGATTAATTTCAATTGTTTTCTTGGAAATTTCAGGAATATAGGTGCGCAAGTGCTTTAACTTATCACACCCGAGGATTCGTGTCTATGCAATGCATACCCCGAATGTGGTGTTGGCATCACCAAAATTTGGTGAAGAAACGCAAGTCTTATTTAATAAGACTTGCGTTTCTTTGGCAAATAAGTATGTATTCAAGCTAATCTCCATATATCTATGGTTAACAAAATCATTTCCGTTCACGTTACCGAAATGACTGTGATGGAAGCCCAATTTAGTGAATTAATCATGATTGTGATCGATAGCAGAAGAATCGCATGCAGTTTTTGTTTATCATGTTGTTATTCTTCCCGCATTATGCGTCTTATTTTATTATTATGCGTCTTTCGCTGGAAATATCCGAATTATAATAATAACAAACAGGCTTATAATCGGATAGAAATCACATATTTTGGAGTTATTTCGCTTAGCGATTCCCAAAGTTAAGTTTAAAGAAATTCGAAGACTTCTTATGCGATTTCTCTAACTACCAATGATTGTGATCATCGCTCCATATTGTATGCTATTCTTATTTCTTCATTTCGTGTGATGCATGTTATTGTCATATAGCATGCATACAATGAATCGCGCGACAATCGCATGATGTGTGAGGATTTCAAACAGCACTCTTGCGACACGATGACCGCCCGAGACCATCGAGGGGCGAGCAGCGTGTAATCTCTTCGTCGCATACAGCGCCCGAGAACCGAGGACGGTGAGATTTGCCTTTTTTTCGATGCACCCTTGACGCCCCGGATGAAACCCCTGTCCTCAGATGAGTATTATGGGCTTCTAAAGAAGGCAATTGTGCGGATGCGAGGAATTCCAAAGAATAGTTCTTCAGTTCATTTTTGCGTCTTTTATACTGGCTGCCAGCTGGGGATTGCTGCGGAGAATTGAGTTTTTGACATCAGCGATGCGTTTTGTGACTCTTGGTGCGGTTCTATGAGTCTACGAGGCTGCCCCAATTGACGGAGCAGAAATTGTGCAATGCCATTTGAATGCTACTGCATAAATAATTTTCAATTATCTGAAAAGGATGCCAGGGTGGAATTGAATATGCTGCAATATAGGCCTTATTATAAGTCTTGAAAAAAAAAAAAAAAAAAAGAAGCTTTTAAGGTCTCAAGTGTCTTCACGTCGAGCTTGCGTTTTATAGCCATATAGCGATGCTGATGAACTATAAGAATGCTGAAGACTGGTGGTTGCTAGATTTATACTGTTTCTCTGAAGCACAAACACTCTAAACAAACACCTTTCATATTATTGTTGCGTGTTTTGATATTAAAGCTGTCATAAAGTTCATAATAGATCTAAGGCTGAATTTCTTTAATTAACTCTAGCTTCGAATGCGCGCTGTCTTTTGTCGGCAATTTATTAAAGATCATCACAATTAAGCGCACTAACAAATAAAGTAATACACAAGCAGAGAAATAAAGACACACTTGGTCTGGAAATAGTTTTAATTTCATTTTGTTCTCCGTAATAAGTTGATAACAGCATGGGCAATGTTCCCCCGCTTTGTATGTTCAATCAATTTCGAGTGTTTTTGCTATTGACGGTTTATAAAAAAAAGAGAGCATGCCGCGTCCTCGAAGAGCTTCAACATTCACGTCCATTGAATGATATCGTTCTATAACCAAAAGAAGACCTTCCTCAGCCATGATCCTAGTATGGATTTTGTCCAATTGTTACCAAGGATCTTCTTTAGCTGGGAATATGGATTCCATCTTGTCAGCCGCATCGATTATTCCGACCATGGAATGAGAAAACTATTGACCCTTTTTGTTTTCGGTCCAAAATGGACAAATTGGGACTGTTTAATGGGTAAAAATGGTCACAAATAGCACACGGACCCTTATTCCCCGGGCCATTTAAATTCTTCATCCTTTTAATGGATTGTGCGGTTCATCCAACGCTCAAGGTCTGGCTGCAATTTGAACATACCATTCGAGTTCAGGTCTGTTACGCATTTAATGAAATTAAGCGCTGACATCCCTCCTGTGAGTAACAAAGGGGGTGTAAATTGACGCCATCAGAAGCCCGTTAGCGGAAACATCCATGATAGCGGTCAATACATTTAAGGTAACATAAACATACATTATTCTGATTATGTAGCCACAAGCTCACCATTAAATCATCAAATGCCAGGTATTATTTGATTATTATTGGTACTAAGTGAGCTGACAACCACGAGAAACTAGATAATGCGCTTATTGTGACCATTAATTAGGTGGTAGGTGTTAGATATTCACCCATAACCAAACACATACCTTTATAGATGGATCTTAAATCCTTTATGCTGTGACTAAAGTTTTACACTAGAGCTGTTTATCATTTAATGACATGCCAATTTGAATGTCTGTTTGTTTGTATGTTTGTGTGTATGTTTATTTTTTTTTCTCTCGTTCTTTCTTATACTTGTACACCACTTGTGTATATATCTCATGAAATAATAATAATAATAATAATAATAATAATAATAATAATAATAATAATAATAATAATAATAATAATAATAATAATAATAATAATAATAATAATAATAAAAATAATAATAATGATAATAATAATAATAATAATAATAATAAAAATAATAATAATAATAATAATAATAATAATAATAGTAAATGCCTGATAAGCTCCTTTATGACATAATATGCGAAATTAAACTTCTAAGTGACGGTCTAAATACATACCATCAATCCCCACGGAAGGCAATGGAAAACCACCCCAGTATGCCACTCTGAGTCAAGCATGCACCGCCATGGCGCATGGCTGAAAATGCAGAACCTGCCCAAAGGCAGACCACCTGAAGAAGAAGATTGCTAAACCATGAGAACCAGAGACAGGAAATAATTACGACAATATTACCTTCTATTCTTTATAATTGTAAACTTGAGCCTCGTTGAGCGACCAACATGCTTACCAATTAAAAAAAACAAAAACCTGAACTACATGTACTTTGAGGCATGAGGCCTGACCATCATGCACACAATCATAAAATAGGTTCCACCATAAATTGCATAGGTATTATTCAAATATTATTATTCATAGCCTGATTAGTGGACTAATATGATTTGAGTTTGCTGAGCGTAATACACCACGCTGACCTTATTCATCTTATCCAACTGATGGTGTCTCTGTGGGTCCATTGATCATAATTGGAGTCGATGCCTGGGAGCATTGGCTATCAAAGTCATAGTTCACATCAGGTTTGCGATTGTCTGATTGCTGTTATCAATAGTCATGAAGGGAATTGCTGTCTATCTTAGCCCTTCTTCTTATCGAAAATCAAGTAATCATGTTCACGATAGCACGATCTCGTTTGGCAAATATTATGTGGGTTACGTGAAACATCATAGGAGTTACGTAAAACGTAGGATTGACGACACCATGCATGTTTGCATTGTGTTTCAGGCCAATAGTCAAATGGTTGTTAGACTTATCTGATATGAATTGAAATTATAATCGGTTGTTTAGTGAATAGAAGAAGTGAAGCAACCTGTATAACGCTTCAGCACAGCTTAAAATGCTGGTTGAAATGCATTAATGACAACTATGTAGAGTTTTAACTACAGCGTATAAACTTTTGATTTTACTTTCTGATCATTTTTTTTTTTTCGTCTAGCTTATTGTAAACTCATTCTCGTAAACCAAGAACAATTATGGCTATGGGCATATCTTCTAAATATATATGTATTCAACAGATATGAATGTTAGGTTAACTATTATTTTACGGTCTGATTTCCATCCAATTTTCATCACAGTGGAAGCCAAGCGGTGTACTCGATTATAATCATTTCATTTCATTTCATTTATTACATTTAAAACGCATTTTCAGCAATATCAAAGAACATTCAAATGCGCTGTACAAACAGAGTATATCTGATCGCTGTATAATCAGCGATCAGATGTTGAGAAAAAGTGTTATGGGAGGCCAAATAAAACACCCGAATTGAGATTTTGACAGTGATATCGATAAGAGTATACTCCATAAAAACCAATAGGACCAAGAATAAAATACGTGTACAGTACAATTCAATCTCGTTCTATCTAACTACCAAATTTTAAGTGTCTATTATTGCTCGTTTTATGTTACGCCGATAACTTTTCGAACAACCTTCGTCTTTCGTTTACACTAACTATATATTTCTAGTGGAATGCCTATCATTCCCTTGGAACGCCAGCAGGTCATATAAATACCACAAAAGCCCCAAGGTTAGACCAACACTGCGGACTTTCATAACACGATGTAACACAAGCCCCTCTTTTGAGATTGAGATGAGCGTTTGCTTTCCTCATATAGCGACCTTTGAGGCTAGGACCGCCCTCCTTCAATTCCCGCAAGACAAACACGCGTGTGCCTCAGTGTTTGCTGATCGCTGCAGCGTTTCGTACGATTAGCCCTCCCTCGCTCTTCCATGCCCATTCTCTGTGTGGACTATGTGAACCCACTTATTTGTTCTATTAGTTCTGAAGGCAAATCCAATATATCGACTAGTGAGTGATATCAGAGTTATTATTTTGTATATTAATGAGCTTGACCTCACTTGAGAATCAGACCTTGTCTGATTATACCCCTCTACGAGCAAGTAACTGTGAAGATCTCAATTAATGAGGGACTTGCCGCGAGCATGGTGCACGGCAAAGGTTTCAGAGACTGACTGAACTTGGGGGCCAAGTTGCGGGTTTTTAAAGGTCAGGGTTCGCAGCAATCATACCTGAAATTGCAGTAACCTGAAGGGACATATTCTTAATAAGCTAAGACCCGTTCACATGAGGCTTAGAAGTGCGGCGGAATTCCCAATTACTTAAGTCCTATTCCAGTCGTGTAATTGCGGTAGCTGTTACCTATATGCATGCGCAGTTGCACTTGTAGCAATAGAGTCCCCAGTCTCATGGGACATTGGTCGCACCAACATAAGGGTCACTTGCCCCTGCATTTAAATGGCTCGATTAACACCAGCACGACCAATGTGGCACCCCGGGCAGCTGGGCTTCAATTTATTCACTGAAGCCAAGAGAAACGCCATAGCAAGGCAGACCTAGCAGTTAGTACAGACATGGGCTGAATGTTATCTGAAAAATCATTGTCTGTTCAGTTATAAGATCGTAAGCATGCATGCACTCTTGTCTGCAATCTAAGTATAGATATATCGCTAGTGTTTAGATACATGGGTTGTGCACTTGTGCTTGATGCTTTTCACTTGTCTTAACCTTCAAATGAACACAGAACATTAGAGCATAAATCGAGCACAAATATAAAGGATCATACAGCAGGCAGCCAGACGAAATTCCAGGAAGAGTAGGCCTACACATGTCATTGAATTTCGGGGGAGTAAAAGCATCTGAGCGTGGCGATGCCTTTTCCTGGGAATTCGAATTCCAGTTACATGAGATATCTTCAAGCTATAATGCTTCCAGAGTGTCCATAAAAAGCATGACAAATGTATAAGTTGACTTATTTATGAACAGTCTCATATATCATGGAATTCTACATTAGGCCTTCCATTCATATTACTATGAATAGACCCACAGGTCAGCTCGAAAAGCTGACACACAACGATTTATTGGTTATACAGTAAATAATTTTGTCGATTGTTACTGAATTTCTTTTAAAAGTTTATCTTATGTATGCCATTAAAATGTCGCAAAAGTTCGACAGCATTAAAGAGGACCTCTGATTGTTTTGAAATAGTAACGGATGATAGGGGATGCATCTCAAAAGACCAATACGCCTTTTGACTGTCATATTTTTAGACAATACGCTTGCTGTGGGCTAATTCCTAGATGCACCGAATTTGAGAGGTTTAAAATCTCGCTTTCTTCTCGCGTTCGATTTCAGATTGTGGTAAAGCGAAAAAGGTAATTCTCCTATTGTTAACAATGGGAGCCGTCGAGTGAGCAGATCTTTCAGCAGTTTTCATAAAATGTGTTTTATTTGGTCTTGAATACTAGTATCATTCACAGTTGGTCATATTTTATCAAATATTTTTCTAATCGATCTAGAAAGGTTCCGAAATGAACAGAGGTCATTTTAAAGGTAAACAAGGTATTAATTATAGAGGTTATGATTAATGTTAATTTTATGTTAGTATATAATTATGGTATTAAACACAGTTGAAGAGTGACAGCCGTTTTTGCTTTTACACTATTACACATTAGTCAATTGGCTGATATTCTGATTTGGTCTATATGCAGGTTTTGTCGACATTATTAGGTATGCATGCTAATATATTAGTTTTTTTTCTTCATATAGGTTTACAGTGCACGTGATAAATGCACAGAAGATAGAACTGTTCATGCCACAGAGGAGACATTGGATCACCATGGGTCATTTGATTCCTGTCCATTTACTTTCAGCTATTATATCAACACTTTTGCTTTTGCCTCTTCAAACAGTTCACTGCAGAAGCAGACAAGGGAAACGACATTCTGCTTTTAGCTTCCAGACGATGCTCTTTAAACGGGGTATCGTGAGTTGTTTGATGAAGATATATCTCTGATGCATGATCTGACTGCAAAAGAACACCTCGATCTGTAAGACGAGAAATAAAATAAATAACTAAAATAAGCCAGACCTTGTGAATATAACTCTTTTTCCATCTATATATGCATCCATGGGGGCGTCGAGGGTGTCTGCAGTTCTATTTTTCATGTGGACTTATTTTAGGATGCATCATTTGGAATCCTAAAACAACCTAATACTTATGTGTGTGCTTCTAAAAAGGTATGAGCAGGAGTAGAGTGCCTTCTGTTGGCTGGCTTCGAAACTCCAGTAACCAGCGCTAAACCCTCCTTATTCTTCATTTTCAGGCTTTGAGATGAAAGTCTAGCGTAATTAGTGTGTACATAATGTAAGGTAAACAACACAAGACAAAATTAGAACCCCCCAAAAGACGTCAAAATATCACCATCTCAATGCAATAATATGCATGATGAAAAATGTCTTTGTACAGTAAAACCTGCCTATAACGACCACTATGGGAACCGATTTCAAACTGTCGCTTAAGACAGGTGGTCGCTGAATACAGGGTGCAGTGTCTTGAGCCAGGTCTTAACGGTGCGTTATGATAATGAACCAGCGGTGAAAGTCATGACGCTTCCACTTGCTAGTATATACTATTGCTAGTACGTGTGCGTACAAACGTATTACGCATGAAACAAAGTAATGCATTATGCAGGCATTAAAATGCATGCAAATTATTGCATAGGATATTCTAACAATAGAACGAATCCAGAGTTACCTGTTTTTAAAATGCTTTGACCATTTCTGCGCCAAACTTGCGTCAAAATTGGCGGTTACATTGCCGAGCAGGCGGGGCGTGCATTTGTTATGTGGGGTGTGCGTTTTGTGCGAAGTAAGCTTGTTGAAGGTCGGCGAGGGCTTTCTGGGCGCGGGAAAGAGTGACACGTGGTGAATCGAGGCAGCATGCGTTCTTTCAACTGCTTTGTTCTCGTCATTGAATACATGTATATCACTCAAGGCTTTAAGTAGAGGCAGAGGGCGGGGGGGGGGTGTGAGAGGAGCTCGACTCGATTCGCAATTCGAGCGGGAAAGCCGTGAAAGCTTCGACGTACGCATGATTGCCCAACAAGGGGGTCAAGTGTCAATCAGGACCGATAATGATTGATCGCTGGTCGCGCTGTACAGGTTGTCGCCGAATAAAGGGTCATTCACAAGTTAAATTGGTCGGGCGGATCAAAGGGGGGTCGCTGACTACAGGTGGTTGCTAACACAGGTTTTACTGTATAAACAACACGATTGATAAATGCACTGCTATAACAAGCACTTGAGACATCTCTTTGATCATATCGTTCATCTGATATACATATATCAACAGAACAATGTCTGCATAGAAGAATACCCATAAACGATGTCGTACACCTCAGCTATAGGCACGGCCTGCACCCTTTATAAAGCGACAGGATCGGGGGGCATGATTGTTTTTATAAGATGGGGGATGCACCGAAGCACAAACTTATAATGTCCTTTCCATTGCAGACGTGTCGCGGCAGAAGACCCATCTCGCTGGCGCCCAAATGGAATAAACGATGAGACCAGGGACGATCTGTCTTTTTTGCTATGACAACCCTTTCAACACCTGACCATTTCGCTGTTCCTCCGCCGCTGACATGGACTCTGGTCGCCGTGTCTTATCTTGCGTTGCAGCCGCCGATCTATCACAGTAAAAAGAGAAATACAAGCTGTGCATGTGTATGCCTGATCCGTGAAATTGCATGCCTTGAATGAATTTCTTCCTGAAATGGAGGGGGGGGGGGGGTAATTAAGAGTGCTTTCAAGGTTTGTTGGAATTTAAGTGGATTACACTTCTTCGCGTCGTTATCAGCTAATGTTGGCTAATTGATCGTAATGCTATAAAGACTGTAGTTCTTCCAAATAAAGAAACGAGGAATTGACTGTTCTGATCTTTATTGCAATTACACAATGCTTATATAATACAACATTTGATGATGAACTCAATTGAATGAACATGTTGAGATGATGAAAAACGTTGAGCTGCTCAGATCCGACACAAGACCATTTGTTCAATTTTTAATTATGAGTTAACACCGACGGGCAAAACAATTCGGCGATAAACACCCGCAGAACAAACAAGATAAATATCACAAAACAACAAGCAGTTTTGACGATCGTGATGGGAGGGTAAAGGTCAAACCTGCCGAAGGAAAAAACAATTAATTATGATGACTGTTTGTCCATTATCGGCTGCGAAGTTATTAAAGAGGATTGTTTGTTCGACGTGACAATTCTGTCACATATTCCATAAAGATATACGAGATGCTGTTCCCCAGATACAACAGATTGTGAATGCGACGCTCAGTAGCATTAATTTTTATTCCAGCCAAAGTGTCCTTTATGTGGCAGACCGGTCTGCGTGCTGAGCTGTCTGATTGCAAGCATCTCAAACCCCCGGAGAGACGGTTTAGAGAATTGCGTGACGTTGAATGGCCTCTGTGTCCTCAGAAGATCATATTCCGTCCAAAACTTGCTATGAAAAGCCGGCAATATACGAGCGGCAATCTCCATCCTGAGCTGGCCTATATATACTCGGTCAGTAAAAGGACAACCACTTCAAACACATAAAGAGGACCTCAAGTCCATTTTTGAACCTCTCCATTGGCTTTTAAGAATGCGGAGAGACCAATAAATTTGAAACAATCCGTCAACTATGAGTATATTTAAATATCAATTACGATTTTCTTACTCAGACATATGAACTCAAAACGTGAACGATAAGAGAATTGCGACGATGACTTCACAGCCACATGAAATCCAACGCAAAATGAATGATTTTAAACCTCTCAAATTCGATGTACATGTTGTATATAATTAGGAGATGTCCTCAAATTGGGAGATGTTCTCAAATACTGCAAGTTGCAGCCAAAGTCATATCTATCTCATTGACTTGATTGTTGTCGCACCTTTTTATTAAAACAATCGTATGCGAACCGCATTGTTATGCTCACAAAATGTGCGTGAAATTCCACGCATTGTCAAGCCTTTTAAAATGCATCTGAGCCTCATAAAATGCATCTGAGGTCATGTATTCTCGCTTTTATACCCGAATCCCACAAGCGACCACGACCGCCATATCTCACGATCGAGATTAATCCACGCATCAGAATAAGTAACCATAAAGGAATCGCCCGATGCCATTCCTTTGCTACCGGTAGATATAATATTGGGCAGATATAATCATCTCATGGTCGCTCGTAGAAATCAGACACAACTCTCACATTCGAAGCAAGAGCAAAAAACAACAACAACACTCTAAAATCAGAAATTCGGGGTCCTTCATTATGCATGCACCGCTGATCCTAGAACAGCTCGTTCCAAAGCAAATGAACATCTTCATTTGCAATTCTCCATATCCTGTCGTCGGATTCAATTCGCCGTCCACAGAAGGAATCGTTAATCCCACCGGGCAATGCTAATCAGCACACACAGCAGACGAACTTCCACCAAACGACCACAAAGACCCAGAGCTGACCTGAAATTGGTCCATATGACAATTAAGGGGTTAAGTCTGTATTCGTCACTCATTTCTGACTGATTGGGTTTATTCTGGTGACATGGTTATAGTGTTGCAAATAATGTTTGTTTATGATTTGTACATTTTTCTATATTTGATTGATTCATTGCCAAAGCCGGGGTGCGATCCACTATAAGAATTCCTTAAATTCCTCATTTAGCTAATTCTTTGGAGGTGATTGATTAATGTATATATGGACTTCAAAGTCGAGTTATAAATTTTAGCTGTTGTGCAGGACACGAATGTATCAATATGATTGTTTTGTGGTTCAATATTATGATTCCTATCTTCCATTACCTGCGTATCAAAGTATAATTATACCATGTATAAAACAATTATAATGTTATAAACTTATAATTCATACATAATACCAGTTTTAAAGGTGGGTTTACCCGAAATGATGTCCAGCAACAGAGTACGTTGAGAAAATTAAGGGAGCAGGTGCCCGTTGTAAGTAATAAGGGAAGGTAACGACGTCTTCGATCTTCTTCTGATCTGTCATCGACCTTCACACCTCACCAATGAATGATTGTTCTTAAACTTGAATGATCAAGAGGAAGAATGCAGCGGTAGAATTAATGATAATTCCTTTTTAGCGATGCCAGATTATTCTCCCTCTGCGTCTTCTCGATCTTTCCCGCCAAATCCTGTCATCAGATAGCGTTTATTGAAGTCAGGTAGATAAAGTGGCCTTGATGGGGCAAGCCTGGCATTTTCGGTTGCCTGTTGGTTTTCAAACATCGACACGGTCCGGACGCCGTGCTCCCTCGTAATATGAAATGAAGTGGCTCCCCTTCGCCTCCCTAACCCTCCTGATGGATCTGCTGATGGGATCTATGCACTGAACCCTCCACTGACTCAATGTTTGCCATTCCCAAAGGGTGTGGCCACTTGTTCAAGGACGATGTTAATGCTTCACCAGAGAGATGCTCATCTCCCTAAAGACCGCCCGCTTATCTTTTTTTTATCACACCAAAGGGAGCTACTGATTACTACATTGTGAGAACTCTGTAATTAATTACTATACTTGCGAGTACGTCCATTGCTTCTACAGAACAAACCTGACCATTACGGTTATCAGATATCCGGCCATCAACACGCAACTCATCGCCAAGCCGGCGATCTATGCGCTAATGGTTTTGATACCGAACACCGAGGTTCGCGCAGCACCTGTTGAACAGTAACTCTGCTTATGAAATTTATGAAATTTGATATTATCAATCCATGGTGATTATACAGAATATGGCATTCTGTATTAGTATTAATCAAATAGTGGTAATTCAGCCTTAATAAAGCACACAACTATAATAATTTTAACGTAATATTTGGTACCTGAGCATCATGAGATCTTATTGATTATAATTTAGCTTCCATGCAAGGTGCCATACCAAAGGCTACTATATATATTATATTAGGGGATCAGTGTTACCTCTCTAATTATATATAATCAGCGCTAATCAGCCGGATATCAATTCTTTAAGAGTTCATATGACATCTCATTAATTTAAGGTCAATGTGTTTGGGACCAAAATTACGTTTCCCTTGTCATCATACACAGTGGGCCAAAAATAGTCCTCTCCATGTTAAAGATCTCAATGCTTTTCAATGGCGCTACACATTTATGAGAAAGTGTTACTAAACAGATCGCAGTGTAAAATCCCAAGAAGATTAGATAAGTAAATACTTGGTATGGTTAGTGTAACATGTCATGCTGCTATGCCTATCATTTTTATACCAGTTTCATGAACATTTATGCCAAATTTATCTCAATATTAATAGAGTACACTCGTATCATTCCGCGATATTTCCACTTTTGGCGGCAAACAGGGCCCCTGACCATGAATAGGGTTCATTGAACGCATAATTACGGCACCGCTCTCGTTCTATTGTTTTGTTTGATAGTGCTATTGTTGTGACAGTTGCATTAATGTTTATCTTCTAAAATCAAAACAAAGGAAAGAGTTTGTATTGAAGCGTCATTCAAGAGATGACATTCCTTAATGCTCGTTCAGGGGCTCATCTGATATTGCTCTTTTGGCGATCACTCACCACTCGCATTTAAATGTTCCTCCCTCATTCAAAATTGACTTTTTGTTTGATTTCTTCGCATAAATGGACACTGAATAACATAATCAATCCATAACAGGTAGTTATTTTTGGAAAGAATTGATACATTTTTGGCATATTGTAGGGTTTAGGTTTTAACATGGAGTATATATATAAGACTACTTTTGGCCCAATCTGTACAATTGGGACTCCGGCTTCCAGCACATCGCATTTTTCTTCTGCAGCACCAAAAGAAGATGCCTACTACGCATTTAGTATTGTACACTGACCATTATTTTTGATTGTCTGCAATATCTAAATACACGGTGCAACACCAAGTCCATTGACTTGTTTTTGTTTCTGTTCTTGTTTTTCCTCATTGCCACCGTTCAAATGATATAAAACCCAGAGAGAGCTACCAGTATGCATCAGTTGTATATCAACAAATTTAGCAAATACTAGAAGCTCTTCCCCCGCAATCATCGAAACACAGCTCTTGGTAGAAATACTCAAAACCTTATCCTTGTTACAGCTTAATCTGCGTGGTCACGATTTATGTGTTGCATCGATTGGTCCATGATCAATGGGTTAATGTAGCATGGTGCTGCAAATGTTGTTGCTCTGGTAATGAGGAAGGGGTTGTGGCCGCAGCAATCCGCTTAGGGTCACCCCTGGATGGATATCCATAGAATGGAGAAATGACACACTTCAATTGCGAAGTAGAATTAGCGTTGTTGGCCTCAAGACTTCTGTGGCATCGTCCATTATTCACTCTGTGCCACAAGTGAGCAGAGCGTCTCATAAGGCTTCTTTCTCCTTGGCCTGTAATAGAAGATAGGAGGTTGATTTAAGGCATGAAGTGATGCAAAAGATAGCCACGGTTTCGTATGTTACTCAGAATGACGAGACCTCCCGTGGAAGCTCTGTTCTTTTTGCGACGGTGTATACTGAATGGAACACTGAATTGATTCGAGAAATAGGAAGAGCCACATACTGAGACAATCGCAAGTTTGTGCTAGTTATCTTAGGGAGACAGGTTTATGTCGCTTTCATGGCTTTATATCTTTCCATCTGCAAGGGAGAGGGCGATTCTGGACCTGTGGTACATCATATTTATCTGCAAGCCACTGTCCTCTGAGCCCGGAGTCTGCATAAGACGTGATATATCATTTAGGGGAATATACATGAGCCCTTCATGGAGCTATTGGGATCTACATCGTGCATATAACGGGAGGATATCAAGGGTCACAAGCCAGGGCTCGCCTCTGGGTCAAAACAGAAGCGTCAGCCATGTTGCTCATTTCCTCTTGCGATATATGCGGCACTGGAACAATGCAGATATGCTTCCGTGAAATTGAACGAAACACGACCGCAATACTTGCTGAGGCTGAGGCGGTAAGAAGGAGGCTTTGATCCGTTGTCTGACGCAGCTGAATTGATCTCAATATTATGTTGAAGCAAAATTGACGCAAGGATGCAGCAAGTCACCGTTCGTTGACATTACACGCGGCAATAACGTCGCTTTGATCTAAACACGTGTGCACAGCGGAGTCAAAAGAGATAGCTTTCCGCTTCTTCAGGCATGCGATTTCGCGCAGAATCCTTCCGTCATCAGAGCAGAGCAGTCTGAGGATTTGGGCTCCGTTTTGGGTCCATATCTAGCATCCATTTCTCGTAACTAACATGGAAGCGTACTAATTAATACGCTTGTATTTCATTAATGAAATACAAGTAAATTGGTATTCCGACGCCTGTTGGTCATGACGAGTGGCTATTCTGGAGGATTCGCAATTGAGTGTTAGTTACGAGAAATGATGGCTCCTAAATACGGACCCAGAATGGCACGCAAATCCCAAGTTTGCGCTTCTCTGATGATGAAGGATATTAGTTTTGAGGACCATATCAGCAGATGAACACTATATATGGCGCCTCTACGTGTGTGATATCACATAAATAGTCGCTATTATTGCTAAATAACACGAGTCAATGTTGGATGTAATGTCAAATGACTCATTATGCAATGCGGTAGTCTGTCAGTGTTCATTTCGCCTAATTGACAGGTAAATTGCCCGGATGCAGGCGAAAGTTCAAAGAGGTCATTTCACTCGGAACCACGAAGGTATATTTTTGGGCATCAATAATTATACGAATGGAGGTGTTATTTATGTTACCAGTATTATGGGGAAGTATGAATATAAAGCGTATCGTGTCAGTTATTCAGGCCTTAATGAATTCCAGGAAGACAGGAAAACAGCCCGACTGGAGAAGAGGAATGAGGAGGAATAGAAGGAGAAGGGAGAAGAGGAGAAGGAAGAGAAAGAACACGCTCATTTTCTTATCAACAAGGGCTGACACCTGAAGACCAGTTTGACTGGGCGGAACTAGTGTCGTCTTTTGAGGTCAGATGCACACCCAGCAGAATACATGGAAAATGGTCATCAGCCGAAACCCCTGTCATCAAATGGCGGCCTTAGCTGCATGGGGCGAAGAGTGGTGTGAAGATGGGTAATGCCCTCTGTGACCACAGAGGTCAACCGTCTCCCTCAATCTGTGGCTACATCACCATAGTGGGTGGTCGATCGCTATCGCACGTGCTTCCGTGCGATTACGGTTTCGGCACAACTTAGCAGCGGTGATTCCCATGAATGCATGGCCGACAGATCCCACGAAGTTTGCGTACAATTGGTGGGAATAACACTCCTGGAGCAGGGATATAATGCGAGGGAGCACGGGTAATACACTTATTCATATCTACCAACAGAATTTATTATTCACGAATTTTGGAGGTTTTCAGGGAATTGATTGCAAACACTACGTACTTGGTAAAAACCAATTTAGTTTGCAGATCGTAAAAATGATTGAGATCAGTTGATCACGTGGATGACTCACCAGACCTGCAATTAGATGCAATACATACTCCCTCTTTACACCAGGAAGATGTATGACATAATCAAGACACATGTCATTACATTAGAATCATAAGCATAGATCAAAAGACGCACTATCAATATAATCTGGTATGCATACAAGGAAACCAATTTGACGCTACGTATAGCAGACCTCATCGACTGCTTAAAGACCTACCTTTGGTGACTTGAGCCATCAGGCAACGCCATTAGGTAGAGGGCAAGAAGGTCCGTGGATTAAATACTTTACCGTTTATGAAATGAAAATTGCCTTAAACTGAGATTATTTGGGATTAGGAAGAAAACAACAGACATGTGTGCTGGCTCTTTCAGTTTCCGATCGGGACCTAATTCTGTGCACAGAATACATTTATTGATCTTAATATTCACCTGTCCCGCAACGTGCACTGATGACGTCCTAGCACCGACAGAGCTCGTCTTTGCTGATTTTCTTGATCAGGTTTGGTCCATAAGATTAAAGAATTGAAGCCAGCAATCAACAGCAGAGCAAATAAAGCATGATCATATCTTCAACATGAATAGCATGGCAAAATGTCGATCTTCACCTCGAGTAAATCTCAAAGCCTGCTATAGGAAGATTCCATTGAAGACTGACAAATCGGCGTACGCTTCACTGATTCATTGTGAAATCAAGTGGATCGTGGCTGACGTCTTGTTTCTATGTGAAAATAACGCCTCCATTTTTCACTTTAAAGTGATGAAAAACGTGGCTGAATATGTCATCTTGGCCGACTGGCTTATTTGGTAAGATTGCATCATATTATACGAGACGGCAACTTATTGAGAAAGTTATTGGAAAAGTTGTTTAATTGACAAGTATTGGATGGCATGAACAGATCGAAGCAGAGGAAGCAGAGAGAGAAGCAAGCTTTGGCTTTTAGTTTGGAGTGTTGGAGGCCACAGACACCGGTGCTTGTCACCAAGACGCAACAATAGTGAGGGCAGAGCGACACGCAATGCATTTTATGCTACTTCGATCGCTCATTTTTACATCAGAAATCCCTCACACGTAGCTCAAGTTTGTCGCGCTAACTTATGGGGGAAACAACGCCAAACGTTTACCCTGGGAAATACATTCCACCAAGAAAGGCAGCTGGTGCATGTGGCCAGTCAATGGACAATCAAGCATTTATTGGCTTCTTCATGACCTCCGTATGAAAAGGAAGCATTGTGCGTGCAGCACCCTAAACCATACCGAATTTGAAAGGAGCAATGAGAAGAAATTCCTCTGCTATGAGTTGCCTCTTCGGGTCATGCCATTCAAGCGCTTGGCATGGACAAAGAATACGGGCAATACTGCTACTGTTTCTGTTGCTTCGAATGAGGTCATCAGACGATTGAGTGACAGCTGATCAAAGACGGAGCGTGCGCCTGATGCAATCCTGGATCTGAGTGACAAACGATGATGGATCATTTGCTTACCCATCATGCGAGGACACCAAAAAAACCTACGAAGCATTCGACAGACACAGCTTCGTGGAATACATGGAGATCTAAATATAACTGGCATGACAGAATGTCCTGTTGAACTGCAGCAATTTGTCATGCCATGACCTGTTCATGATCGGCAATGTTTCGCTTGAACGGCAGCAAATCCCCCACCCTTTGCCGATGAATCACTCAGTGCCCGCTCGATTGCTGCAAACAGTGGTGCACTGTGCATGCTGGTTTGGGGACCAAACAAATTAGCAGAGATATTCTTCTTTGTCGAGAAGGGATGCTTTGACTCGAGCGACGTTCATGCGTTGTTTTGCAGCAGTGTGGCGACGCGTGTCCCTGGATTTATCTCATGTGCAAAGCAGCTCCGGGCACTGTGTCTCCGGGGCCCGAGATCTACGCGTAGCTCTTCGGGCAATGCTGCTGTGGGCTGCTGTGGCGTCAACTATTGAGGGGGAAGGTCGATCAATGCTCAGATCTCGACCATTGTTTCGCACAGAACTTGTTGAGTGAACATCGCTTCCTGGATCTGTGTATATTCTGCAATTCATACACTTCATTGGATGCTTTTCCGTGGGATGACATAAGGTGAGCAAGGCAGAGACACACGCAGATCTTGTTTAGATTGGGTTGTATGCTTTATTTGCCAAGCGGTGAAAACTGAGCCGTATAAGAGCAGAGGATAAGGGTTTCAGCAAAGAGCATTTTTTCTGCCAATAACAGCAGCGGCTATCGATCAACAAGGGTCGCACTTGTAGTCTCTTATGTGATTAAGTGTCACAATCAATCAGTCAAAAAAGAACCTCAATTAAGCATGATATGCAAATGCAATTACGGAGATGGACACAGTGCTCAACGAGCCTCAGGAAGCATATGATCCCAATCGATCGCTGATCAATGTGATCCTGCTATAATTCGACAGACGTATTCACCAATCTGTCTGATTAAAACTTTGACGCAACACCTGCCGAGCAGGCTGCTCGTTAGACTGGACGCAGGTGAACTCGAAGATGAAAGGCATTTTTATATTGTCAATATGCGGTATTGCACAGAGAACGCGTACAATGCTGAGACACAATGCAGAGAATGTTTATTACTCAATGTGCATGTATAATATTGCATACTTCTTATCTGCCTAACGAAATTAATTGCAATTTACATCACAAGCTCCTTTCCGCCTTCTGCCACCCACAATTAACAGCACGTGGCGATCTCTGATTAGATTGTAAGCGGAGATCGAAGTGTTTGAGACAAAGGCAAGTTCATCGCGCTTTCCTCCTTGGCATGCAATCGGACGATTACACTGCCCATTCGATGGTCCGCTCCGATGCACGCCCGTCAGTGCAATATCCAGACGACCTTGGGTTCATTCTGGACCGTTTCCCGCTGTCCACTGCCCCGTGGGTGTCTAAATTTGACCATATAATGTCCAGTTTATCACCCGATGCGGGTCGCATAAAGGGCCAGGAGAATGTGGCACTGCGACGGCCGATTGCAACTGTAAAGCATCCCGGGACCTCGATCACCAATGCTGGAGATGTAGATCTGTTCATGTGCTATGCTGTTCACTGACTTCCGCCTTCATCAAAGCAACGGAAGTGTCAGGGTCACCAGCATCATTGGACTGGCGATTGTGGTCATCTTTTGGACATCAGACAGGTCATCTAATAGGCCATGTAATGGTGTTGAATTTGATTAGTGCTGTGTAATGGCCAACAACCAAGGTTATTCATGTACCTTATTAATGCCAGAGGCAGCTAATTAACAACATTGGCTTTGACCACTACGATGGTCAGTGTAAGGCTATAATCTTTAATTGCAGTTGGCATACGTGCTATTGTTGTACACCTAAACACTCTGCCTGCCTGCTTCTATTGATCAACCGCCGTCAATGCATGCGATTCACCCGATTGACAATGTAGCACTGAATGATGAATACCCGTGGTGACCCGGTGGGTGGCGTTTTTTGTCCCGTGAGTTGCTTGCATTAGAGGGGCAGCGTTAAGTGGTGCATATACATCGTACACTGAAGCAACGGCTGCTCCTCGCTCTGCAGTGCTATTTCCCAAGAAGGCGTTGCCAGCATGTTTGCCGGCGTTGCACTCTTCTCTATCCCTGTCCCATTTCAGGCAACTGTGATCACTGGGGCAGCACGGAGAGGAGGAGGAGGAGGAGGCGGCGGAGGGAGACAGAAACGCTGCTGCCACTGCTGCTGCTCGACATAACGACGACACCTCCTTCTCTTTACGTGTTGGATTATTCGCTGATTCCTCGTAGGATGTGCATGCATGATTAGGAACAGTGCAAGCCATGGAGACCGATCGCCTCCGTCCATCGGGACAGGGCACCCGGGCCCTTCTCATCCGGAAGGTAAGCTTTGATTCAAACGCTTATTTGTATTGCGCGTCCATTATTGCTGTGTACTTTCGCAATGGCAAGAACGGAACGGGGGCATGGAATGAGTCTCCAGGGTGCCGGGTGAGGGCGAAGCTCGGGAGTTATGACGGCGATTTCTCATTTTGCGCCCGAATCAGATACGACCAAGAAACGGTGATCGCGAAGGACGCTATCATGTCAGCATGCGAAGGCATAACGCACGACCATCCAGGGAGCCCACTGCGCAGATAAACACGCTCTTGTTGTCTGCACCATTGGCTGCCTCTGGCCCCTTTTAGTTGGCTTATGACTGGGAATCGAGATTTTCCAGAAACCTAATGGCGCTGCTCAACCACCTGGAATCTCACTTAATGCCTGCACTACATAATTATTAGTGTGCTTGCTTTTTTTGATTTGCTGACATATTCGTCACACGTCCCATGCTCGTCAGCCACGAAATCGCAAAAGCATATCGTGTGTCTAAAAGATGGTGGTTTCGTTAAGTCACGAAGTGTGAAACGAATACGCCCGGTGCACTCGGAACTCATCGGCATTCATCGTAGCGCATTTTCCGAATGCAATCAGCGTTCGCTTTGCCGTGGAAACCTTGCTTGGGACATGACCTGCTTGCCGATGGTCAATCGCAGTGACTTACTGCTGCTCGCTGTTTCTCTTGCGCCATATAAGCACCGCTGTCTACCACCCTTCACACACAAACCGTGGATATATTATTCCTGGCTGAGTCAAGCAGTGCTGTGACCAATAAATAGCGACTGAGCGAGAATTCTTCATCTAGATCCGGCTGTGGATCATCTTTGCCCATTAATGCCAATGACTGCAATGGCAATGGAATATTATTCTTATGAGCCAAGACGCATCGAAGGGGAAAGCGATGGCGCTTGATCGTTGAGAGCACATAATTCTAAATGCCACACTTCACTTGTTAATTGGGATCACTCACAAGGCGGTGCCTCAAATCCACGCACACACAAAAATTAATGTAAAACCCAATCTACATAAACTGACCAGCATTTACGTTTTAATGCTCCGATCCAATACTTCCTTCTTCCGTCAGCACTGGGCAATCATCTCACACCTGAGAATATCTACGAGACACCTGAGGACAATCCTTTGATGATCTAATGAGATGTTAGAGGCATAGCTCAATGAAAGAGCGACGAGTTCTTTATTCCTTCAACGCCTGTGTGATCTTTGCACAGAGGTTGGGGATTGGGGGAAGGCCTCCTGTTACCCAGGTGGGATTCGAGGCGATCAGACCTAGATTTGTCGTTTGATTCCTCGTCTTTTGTATTCACGATTACGTGGATCGTGGGTTGCTTTGTATCTCACAAGAGGCCTCCGTGCAGTTCAGACCGATTTGTTTGGAGATATCTACTAATGTTAATTTCTCGTTGGAAGTGACGCATCACCAAGTTACTACAGTGCATGTGCCTATACGAGCACTATTGCCTTAGAAATTACTTAAACTCACTTTAGATACATGTTAGTTTGATGCATGTTGATTCAAATTCTGAGAGTTGGGTCACTTCTCATTCTATCACTGCTGAAGCAAATTCTGCATATTTGCTTATTCAGAGTCCTTTCTCAATATCTTCAAACCATTATTCATTGTTCTACGGTAATTTGAATTACTTGCGACACATCCAAGGAACTACACATAAGCATGTTCCTTGTTTACTATTCCCAATACCTGTCACTAGAGCTAAAGCAAAATGAAATATGCATGCTGTCAAGGTCCCGCCGCCCGAGTGTCTCCTTGCGATGCAAAGAAGGAAGCTGCAAGCGACCATTAAATCAACGATGAAACAGACTTCAACCACAACACCCTAATAGCAGTCTGGCTTTAAATTTGCCTGAGCACTGTGCCTCTCACAGAGAAACCCCTTGTGAGTTTGAGACAGTTGGCGTCGTCCATTGTGCATCATTGTACTGTCGCTAACTGTCACGCAGTGACGTATTCAAGTCACCGACATCGTTCCCATCTTTCCGGATGTATCCAAGATGAGTGTTGCTTGTATGTTGTTAGATTGAACCACACAACGCGTCCAGTGACAGCTCTAAGTGGACATTTGACCACAAAGGCGTCCGGCAGTGATTCAATCACCGCCGCTATGATTGGCAACCGTCCTCGGTTCGCTCAAGTTGTATTCAAACTCGGTGACATCCACATAACTGTGCCACTTTCTTCTCTCTTGTGAACACTCAAAACAGCTGTTGCGCTGATTAGCGTGTTGGACAGCAGTTTATGCAATTAGACTGCGAAGGCTTATTCTTCCCCTCCCCCTTTCTCTCACTCTTTCTCTCTCTCGGGTCGTATCCTCATTGCTCAATCTAAACCGACATGTGTGTGTGTGTGTGTGCTCAGACGAAGTGCTACCGCTGCTGCATCGCGTGTAACGTTGCTATGGCCAATGAATCTCTGCTAGTCCTATGCTGATGTGGTGAGCCCTCCTTTACAACAGCTCAATATGGCTGAGCTGTGTGATTCTTGGCAGATTATACAGAGACATGCGCATCACACATATATCACATTAAATTGCGACTATACATAATATGTACTACGTTATTTTATGCACATATGGGAATGGGATCGGCACCCCATGCAGCTCAGTTATTCAGCACACCAGACCCTTGACCAGCGGCAAGTCAGGACATCATGAGGGTACAAAAGACGGCTATCTCTTCATGTCTTGAATGAACTGTGCCAACAATGGCTGGATGAACCTTTCTTTCATATTCTATTGGAGGAGAGTTTAACGCTGCAGTGCAGTTCACTTATTTTGCTCATATCTATTGCGAATGGTGTACACATTTTCTGTTCATATAGACTGGGCTAATGTTACTCAGTTCATCTTGGAATTTCTATTGAGACTATATGCAGACCACAACGTTTATTTGATGTCATCCATTTAGTCAGTGTGTGATGCAATACATGGCATCATTTCTGTAATTACACAATAATTGAATAAGCCCCGAGTACAATGAACGGGAAAGTGTTCGATTAGGGCTAGTCAACCACTCAACGTCCGGGGGTCACCCAAGTCTAATCGTTCGTATTCCTCGAAGGGAAACTCTACCAAGAAGTCGGACGCTTTGAGGAGCCAGTTCTTTGTATTGTGTGCCGTCTTAGATCCTTCACAAGGCAGTGAAAAAATTTCCAAAGTAAATTAGTCTCTGTAGGTTTCGAACTCCCGCCTAGTGTCTCGGCTCATTAGCCCTACACACGTCAGCCAGGGGATCAAATTCGGTCACTTCTTTTTAGTGCGATAATTTGATCAATTACCCAGTGTGCCCTTCGATACATTGTGCCTGATAACACAACACAGCCTCAGCGGGTCTTCCATGACTCAAAGCCTCCAGTGAATTTGGGATCAAGGCAAATTTGTGCACAGAGACCCGCTCACCCAAAGCCTATGTTATACCCCATGGTGCAGCACCCTCTGCATAATAATGCATCGGCTGCTTGCTATCGTATCTTGACATAATATGCGCATTGGCTATTGTGGGTGCTCCTTTATTTAAAACTAATAATTTTTAAATTAGGATCTAAAATCTAAATAGGGATTTGTAGAATTATATAAAACGAAACTTGACTACAGAATTTGGCGAACACGCGGTTCAAGCCTCTTTCTATCGTTGCAGATGTCGATTGTACTTGTACAGTAATTATGTAGACCTATTCGATATAATGCACCACTGGGCCAACGGGCTGTGAGCGTAAATAACCAATACGTTTTCGTTTGGAATATTAGGGCTCAGGGATTTTTACCTATAACTACATACCTCAACTGCCTCGCCCCGTCGGTAGGGCTTGGTTTCATCATCATTCTCTTGAGATAGGGTTGGGTCATATTTCACTTAATTACTTAATTCTGTAACTGAACAATTCAGCCATGTTTAACACTGAAGTAATATTAATTCATATTTTCATTCTTCAAACTTGCGGGCGGTTTTTCTACGCACGAGAAATTGCCCCTCCCCCCGTTCTCTCCCCAAAAGGCATAGCTCATGCATGATGCCTCTGCGTGCGAACAATAGCGGTATTCAAGTCGCAATGGAAAATAAGCTTTAGGTAAATCCCAGGTGTAATGAAGCGACAAAACCTCTTTTCGCAATCTTAGTTATGATGGATGCAGCAGAAGACGATGTGCGCAATTTCGCTTGCAATTTATATCGACATAGCGTATAAAACAATGTTATTGTTCCGTCAAAGAGGCGCATGCAGCTCGCTTGTTGCGGCACAAAAAGTGGCTTCCAAGACAATGGCCGAATGAGAGGCACTGCACATGCGCTCTGCTGAAAGATCTAAAACAACGTTTCGCAATAATCGAATCATTTCCCAGCAGCGTACTTCGGCTTGAGAATCATCCATGCGACCTCCTATTCGAAGCGATGTCGAATTGACTATGCCACTCAGTCTCTGCGATGTCCATAAATACACTAGGTGTGCTGATCAAAACGCACCTGGAACATTGCGTTGTATATTGCTTGTTATTGCAGTGGAATGAACTGATGATGTATCATTAGATGACCTCCTGTTGGTCCTCCAAAGTGGCTTCATATTCAGACTGCCACGTATGCAACTACCAGTGACAACCCTCGTAAGTCTGGCACACGGCCCTACGATGCAATGATGCAAGTATAACATAATAATGTACTATATATTATGCACATTCAATCAGTCAATTCAGCTAAGACAACAAGGTCTTCATTCCACGTGGATATTTACTACAGTATCTCAGGCGGTGTGACCACCTGACCGCAATTATATTCCGACTGTAGATCTTCAGGTCCCTAGTTTAAGACGATAATAAAATAAAATTATTGTGATTTGTTTCAATCATAATTCTTCGATGACTCTGCGGGGCTGTCCAACTGCGAAACAAGGCTGAGCGTTGTGTATTACTCTTTTGGGTTGTATGCAGGATATAGAAATAATCATTGGGATTTATCGATGTGAGGTAGGGAACCCGGTCCTGGGCTTCTGTCCTGGCGCCCGTATCGACCAAATGCGTTGTTTGGAGCCTTAAAGCTGCGCCTGGATCATGTAAAGTTAGCAACGCCTACTTTTACTTCAGCATGCAAAGTATATATCCGCTTAGATCTCAAAGGCTTTAGATGTTCACAGCGTCGAAATGTATTACACGTACATCTATAGGTATTATGTAAATATACTATAATATATGTATCATGCTGCAACACGAGTGACCAGTGGTGACAGGGCAATGTTAAAACCACCTTGTACTATTCCTCCCTTGAATTTGAAGCCAGCTCTCGAGAGCAAATGTCCGATGCCACATACACCTCGCGGCGCCAAGCGTCTGGGCACGAAGCTATAGCTGCAGTCTCTGGCTGACACCATATGGCGCCGGTGTAAAGAAGCCATACTACCACTGAATAGCAATATCAGACCCGAGAAAGGAACTTGTTCCATCATCTCTTGTTCGATGGACCTCATTTTGCAATCTGATGCATTAAGTCAACCCACCATCAATTGTTAATCGGACAAGTCGACTCCTCGGAGGCAAACCAAGTGATATAGTGTTCACACGCATTTGGATGAGATGCTTCGTAATCATGATAGGATCATAACGTTGAATTGACTATTTCTGGAACCAGGGAGCTGTTTATAGAATCATAACGTATTTTTCTGCGCTCCGGGATTGGTCATTCTGCTGACCATCAATGTCAGCACATTCATAATGGTCATTGGACCGTTATGAATAGCATCATGAGGTTGTTCCGACCGAGCAGGCTGAGCAGCGAAGGCAAGATGAGAGCAGGCTGAGCTGCGAGCGTCTTGTTGACTCTTGAGTCTCACCCTCAATCCGATTTTTGCATTGCATCATCCGTTCGAGTTTTTCGGGGATATGTTATTGAGATAGCGAGATAAACATGAAGCGTATAACCATGGAATTAGAACGGTCGAGCTGCAATCCAATCGTCAATTTCAAACATAAAAAAAAAAAATAAATAATAAAAATAATAATAATAAAAATAACAACGCCAAAAACCGCACCCAATTCAACCCTTATTGAAGTTATTGGTATCAATTGGCGTGTCTACTTCTGCGCATATGCAACACAAACGTATCCCGAGAGACTATCTTGGCGGCGGAAATGAATTTTCAGCCGAGTGAAGCCGAGAGCAGCTGTAAATCTCTAGATGGCTTCCTCCCTCGAGTCGCTCTCTGCTCGGGCTCTCGAAAGCCTGGCCCCAGTAGAGAGCGCAATCATTTGCATGGCAGATGCCCTGGCTTCATGCTGCTATCCCTCGATAGTCCTGTACACCAGACCCCACTCCCCATCGCTCTGCCTCCCTGGGGGTTCCAACCCAGGCTTTTGGGTCTTTTTGCCGGGTCTCTGAGATTTTGCCAGATCACGCTATCGGTCTTCTCCCTCTGCAATCGAAGTGGCTGCATGATGAGAAATCCTTCCCTCCCTAACTCAGATGGCTTCGGATTTGCTCGACTCATGTTGCGCAGCCTCTCCGCCGTTTTATTCCGAGCGGGAGATCTCTGCACAGGGGATTCTTTTCCATTTCATTTGAGCAAATTTGCTTTCACGGAGATGCCAATTGTTTGGCTGCGCTTCGGCCGACGTTTGTGGTATTCCGATCACTACCCTGTGTGTGCTTTCAAATTAACCACTTAATCTTGCATAAATTTTTGCAAAATAAAACCTGCACCCCACATAGAGGTTATCTATATACCCTTCGGCGTATTATGAGTGCAAGCGATTGCGTGTACATCGCTTTATAGATGAAGCCAGGCAGCAAAACAAACAATTGCTGTTTCCAATAAATCCGTTATACGATGCATTTTGAGGGTGCAACCAAAGAGACAGGCGAGGAACCTTTTCCCCGTGGATGTATTGCGCCCCGTTTTGGGTGCACAATCTGACGTCAATATAGAATACCTCGATCAAAAGAGCTGCTCCGGTGAAATACATCCACATAGACATCAACACATTTTCGATTCAAAAACCTCATTGATTGATTTGCAATCATTGCCGTATATTATGTGATCCAGGTGACTATAGGAGCACCTGGGGTGTCAGCATAGAGAGGGGGAAGGATCTAAGAACGCACTGTTTGCTTGTTCTGTCAAGCGAATCTCATATCCGTACCCCACATATTATCAATCGTCTGCCCTACAATTGCATTTCATGACTATTCATTGTTCTCAGCGGGCAAACAACAAATACTCGCCATTGATCTCGCATTCACTCAGCACCGGATCATTTCTCCATGCTTGGCGAATTGGATTCTGTCAGCTGGCAGATGCTCTCGTACAACGTGCCCCCCTCCGAACAGTCACCGGTGGCAGCCGTGGCGGCGGGCGTAGTAGCACACAGCCGCTCGAAGCAGCTGCAGTAGCAGTAGCGCTCTTTTCAATTGAGTCGCCGCCCTGCTTCCTTTCGACAGCAAACTTTGGCGGCCATTGAGATTTTTGCGGCTGATTGCAGCGGAAGTATGGACGGTTGATTGGCAGTCGGTTGCAGTCACGCGAAAGACAGCACTCATCTCATACGATTTCAGCGAGTGAAGAAGAAGAAGAAGGAGAGGAAGAAGTCGGAGAAAACGAGGATATAGCAGCACATTGCGCTTGGATTATATCACTGCCACGCCCCTCTCGCGTCTTGGATTATTGCACCGCTGCCAAAGGTGTGTTGCTCTTTTTGGCAGATCAGAGTTTTCCGCGGTATCACTCTTCACAGGGAACCGTTTAATCGTTTGAGTCACCAGCAAGCTATCAAGCGTACACTATGCCTGCCAAATACAGGGACATCACATCGAGCAAGCAACCTTCCTTGTTCACCTCATCAGAATTAGCTGGTGTTATCCTGGGATGCATTCGGCTGTGATGACTGTGAACAGGTGTCATGGTGTATTTTCCTTCAGAAATTATCATCAATTGTCTCAGGGCGTCGTCGGTGTCGCAAACAAATTATCGTCGCACACATACACACACGCGGCAGTGTTTGTACCTTGTCACACTAAAGGTGTGGTGATTAGTGCTGATTATTGCTGAGGTGTTATTAGGAAAACAGCATCAAAGGTAGTTCTTACTGGGAAAACCAGCTTTGGTGCACTTATTTGTTCAGCGTTAGTCGATGAGTCTTTTGTCTTACCTTTCATCGAAGGCTGTGATTTATGGCCTTTTTCCTTTGTAGAACGTATATGGACCTAGGGTGAGTGCGCTGTCTTCTGTCGTAATGGTTTGAATGCAAACTTTCTCAGTACAGTATATGCAAGGATAAATCCATATTGATTTGTTTTTGTAAAAACCGGATAAATATGCTGCATTATAAACACGTGTAGTAAAAAATATGCATTGCAATATGTGGTTGTGGATTGTGTATATATACCCCTGGGCTGCTTGAGGGGCGTGTATACTAAACTACCGTTCCCTACACGTGCTCCCACTATGAAATAGGGTGTTATGGTTGAGCACAGTGCGGTCCATTCCCTTCGCAATATCTGACATAATGGTATAGATAGGGTGTGCCCAGTAATGCGATCATTCAAGATCATTATATTGACCATTCACTATACGAGCCAGTGATTGTTTACAACCCAGAGGGAGATGTCTGTTGCACAGTGTTAACGTTTCTATAGTGTCCTCAATTCATAGCATCCGGGTCGATTGCTCCACTTGTGGGCATGATGCAATAGTCATGATTATGGTCAGTGTACCCTTAATAAACATGGAATTTATTCTTGGATGAATTATAAGTTACTGGCCTGAAATGGACTGCGCGTGCATATGGCTGCATGAGGGAGATCGATCGCCTTCAACAGCTGTTGAGTAATGACATCTGCTGTCCCTGAATTCACACCAATTCAAGATCAAAGTGTTGTCTTAACCTCGCTGTACGCTGCCTTTTATTTCGATGATCCTGAAATTGATACGCAGTTTCAATCGGGGTTAATTAGATGAGAGAAAGAGGAAGGCAATTGGAACACAGCCGGGTGAATTCTGTGTGGGGGGACGTCTTTAATTCTTGAGATCTGTTGCTTTGTTCCACATGTTTCCACTCTGGATACCCGTTCCCACCATTTGCCTTATCCCCAACCCATCGCAGCATCTTTCTCATGTTCTATTTACGTGATAACAGCTTTCTGATTGACATATTGAGTGAAGATAAACAGATATTTTGCGCTGAATTCGCACCCTGCGATTTCCTCGAAATGAACAAGCGACCAAGTTAATAAGAAACCTCTGTTCTTGTTTTCTAAGGGAGGTAATAAAAACCCCATCACAAGCGTTCACCTTAATTAGAATGCTCACCTTGCTGATACACCTGCCAACAATAATACTAAGAGAGAATCAATCGGCGAGTCATGTTTTCATCTGTATTTTCATTACTTTTGAAATCGGACCTTCTGATACGGAAGACCCCTGCACGAATCGATCTCACAAACAGAATTGCCTGTCCCCAGCAGTTTTCTAATCGCATCAAGCCGTGAGTGTAAATGTCTCGCCGTCTTAGGTTACCGCCACTCCATCCTGCCACCTAAGAAACATGCATCAACCTAGGCCCCCGGTCTGTAAGCGCTCTAAGCGGGCGATTTGCGTCTTCGGGAAAAGAATAGAGCAGCGGACTACTTCTGACGGCTACGTCGCTTCCAGCAGCTGATCCCCCTGAGAGATGCGCTGTCTATGCAATATCAAAATGAAACCTGACGTTTGGTCTTGATTGCAAAATTGCTTGTGAAGGCAGAGGTGGGACTATTGTGTCTTTGCTAATACCGCTATTGACTTTTGAGGAGGGATCATCCCTCTGTGATTAGGTGGCTTGCATGCCTCAAAGCCTAGAAGCGTCTTCCTTCTAAATGGTTGCAGTGTGTTCGGGTTCCCAGCTACAAGCAAACCATCGCCGGCTGTCATTCGTAGAATAAGTCTCAATACGAGTAAGAGAAAACTGAGGGGGGGGGGGATGCAGTGTCAACCTGGTCACGAAGACCGTTTTAGATGCCGTGAGGTTTAGGTGCCTGCGGTTGTGTTGGGTTTGTGTCTGGCTAGGAATGATAATCACCCGCTGACAAGTTTTGCCTTTCTCTTTGATATTGGTATGTGTCATTAGCGGTAAGCCCCCTGTGGATAAATCCCACTGATATGGCTGTTCGTTGACCTACTAATCTAGATATACCGAATATTGACACTATTAAGGGTCCCTTAATAAATTACAATGGACTTATGTTAAATATAAATAACCATGGTATTGCCAATAAATTGATTTTTGTGTTCTGTAGATTTGCTATACCCTTGTGACTCATACTTGGCTTAATTCTGAGTTTCGTGTTGCCAATTCCTTGATATATCTGTATTAGCCGTGCGTCGCGTGTGGCCAGCAATGGAACACTGATCTCGCACATCTAGGCCTAATCAGCCCTTGATGAAGCATCGTAGTTTGTCGTTTCTCACGCCGTGAGAGACAGTGCATTGATGGTACCAATACACGTGCGGTGATATCCAATACGGCGGGTATTACCCCAACAATATGGAGCTTTTATATTTGTATATAGGTTGACAAGAGCGCGTATACACTATCATCTGTCGCGTGTCAAAGAAGTGTCAGAGGCTGCTAGACAACCAGCAGGACTCTATCAGGAGTGGGGTCTTATTTTATGGGCTGGGGTGAAGGGCAATGGGACCCATTCCCCAGAAGGAACAACGCCGTCCATTCTCCTTCGATCTGGATCTGATTCGCGAAATTCATCTGTTCTTCATAAGCTTTCATCTGCGTTGAGGGAGCACAAGTGCTGCGCGGAGGCAAACGCTGTGCTGATAGGAGACTGGGGAAAAGTGGAGGGTGCTATAATAGAAAGGGTGTCCGCCTCACTGATTGTATCAATGATGCAAGATATCTTTCTAGAGAAGAAGCCCTATCCCACAATGGAAGCGTACGTTACACTGCACAGCTTTTACCAATAACTCGATAACCAAACAAAATACCGTGCAAATTGCATCCTCGTGGCTGGACGAAATTGAATCTTCGTCCGCTGACTGCTCTATGTGCATACCATCAGAATCTGTATGCGTCAGTATCAATTTAATATAAAGTTTATCAGCTTAATTATGCCATATAGTGAGTATACGTATTGATATGAATGTGAGGCTTCCTTCCCCATGCGTTATTCGGTCTTTGGGCATGGTTCTGCCTGTAGCTATCTAGAAGCTTCGTTATGCGTATTACAAGGCCAAACAAGATGATCAGGAATCCTTTTGACTCCGATTCAATCCCAGTGATGAGGTCATCGAAGATTCTAGTTTTCCATGGGGCTATGGGCCACTAACGATCGACCATTGGCCAGGGTAATTGGGGCTACAGGGGAGTAGCGAAGTTAGCCCCGTCGGAGGAAGATGCGTGTGGGTGCCGTACGTGCAATCAAACAGAAATACTGAAATGCACAGAGGAGAGTGGAGGTAATCTCTAAGGTAATCGAGGTGAAAGCCATGTACACCCGCTTTGATGAATGCGGCAGCAGCGCCGCACGCGCAGTGATTATCTCGTGGCGTGTCCTTCTTGGTCTCTGAAGATGTCTGCGCGTGCTGCCAAAGCATCCACTCAGAACAACAATCAAACACGCCCCCCCCCCCATTTTTAACGTAATCTTATTCAAGGTAATTAACGTGATTCTGTTACCTAGGCAAAGAACAAGTTCATCATGCTCAAAGTGCTGAAGGAGCTCAGCGGGAAAGGTGGTAACTCACTGAGGCCTGTGTCGGAAGAAGCTGCCAGTCGGCGACGGATCCGCAGCAAGAGCCAATCAACGCAGGTAAGAGGGCGACGAGGCCTCAGCACAAGAGGCACGAACACGCATTGGGTAGCAACTGTGCATCTGGCACGTACGTCTGGCCCTTCGTTACCCCAATGCTGGATATTCTCTTCATACGTAGAGCGCGTTTTGCAGAGAACCTTTCGGTCTCATCGCAATGCGACTCAGCCAATCTGGCATGCCCGCTTTGCAAAGAGGTCAACGGTGCATTGTACGCACGGGGCTAAAAATACGCCAAAATATAGACTGATACATTATTAGTCAACTGTGTACAAGTTATTATCGATTGACACTTCTTTTGGTGGCTGTGTTTCTATTGACGCTTGATCTGGGCCTGTTTGCCCTCTCTCTGCAACAGCAGCCGATCAGGGCTTGAGGCGGCTGCGGTCCAAGGCGCATTGATTCACCACCCAAAAGAAAGCAAGAGAGAAGCACCTCCTCGGGTTTCTTGTTGGGGCATGACAAACTGTTTTCCTTCTCGCTTTGCAAAAAAAAAAAAGGCGGAGCAAAGCCGGTGGTATATACGGCAGCAGTGTTATCGCCTCTTTCTATTGATCAACAGACTGAGGAGCTCCAGGCAGCTCTCCAATTTAACATCTTGCAGGAAACTCAATCAGCTTTATAAGAGAGCATCAGGCATAATGTGATCAAACCAGCATGGCACACTTTGAAGGGGTGCTAGCGAGTGAGAATGGCATTATATCCGCCTGGCGTACACAGGTGTGTCGCAGTCACATTAAATAGCTTGATCAAGGATTGAAAGGCAAGCGTAGATCTTGCCTCCTTGAATCTCACCCGAGCGATCTTAGGCCGCGCGAATGGAGCCCTCTTTGCAGTCGTGCAATCTTTTGTTGAGTGCAATTGCTGCTGTATGTGTTCTGTACTCTTCCAAATGAATGCCTCATGTTTATTTTTTCTAGGCTTCCAGTGACAAAGAGAACGCCGACGATGATGACACCGACGGTCAAGATGACGGAGGCAGTGATGGCGCTGAAGCCCGAGGACAGCTCGCGTCACGATTGCGCAGTGTGCCCAAGCTAATCATCCTGCACTATTCGCCTTTCAAGGCAGTTTGGGACTGGATTGTGCTGCTCCTCGTCTTGTATACGGCGGTGTTCACACCTTACACTGCCGCGTTTCTACTCAACGAAGACGAAACTCGGGCTAAGCTGAACCAAGACTCAGGCACTCGTTCTAAGAACGCGGATTTTAGCAACGCAGATCCACTCGTCATTATCGATCTCATCGTGGATGTCATGTTTATCGCTGACATTCTCATTAATTTCCGCACTACTTTCTTGCACAACGGTGAAGTAGTCATGGATCCGCACAAGATCGCAATAAACTACCTCAAGGGATGGTTTCTGATCGATGCTGTGGCGGCGATTCCTTTTGATCTGCTTTTGTTCGGAACGGGGACGAGTGACGTAAGTGGTGCTCATTAGATTGTCCCAAGAGATTCCTATTAGTAAAAGCCGCTTACGTGGGCTGACGGCCTTCAGCCTCAACTCAAAGTGAAGTCGTCATTATTGTTATTTGAGTGTATAAATGGCTGCATGTGTGGAGCTTCCAATGTACATTTGTGATATTAAGATTTCCTTAGTAGCATGTTAGCCAAAAACTCCGTGTAGCTGGTGAGTCTCCAACGCGTGCTTTCTCCCTCCTGTCCCTACTCCTCTTCCTCCTCCTCCCTCCTCCTCCTCCTCCTCCTTCTCCTCTCGTGTTGTTTCTTTCCCTATAGCCACCTGAGCTCTCTCATGCTTCCTTACCTCTCACTGTTTAGGGCCACTTGAGAGCCAACGAACCAATGGTAAGACATCTCGCCCACTTCTCACTTCATTTGACCTTTCACAGACTATTGTGTGCATGAAGCAACCAATATTATGCTCTTCATGGTGACCATATTTCTCTGTCTTGGCTCACTTCCCATATTATACACGGCACAGCAAACGAAGATATTACGTGGCAGCTGGCAATTGTATTGCAGACAGCATGCCCATTTTTCCTCTCTTTATATTCGTCTATCTTTCTATACATTTTTTTTTTCACTTTCTGATTCTGGTGTGAACATGCCTTGAGCTTTTGATTGTCATATTTTGCTATGATTGGCACGCATCACCTGCCTGCTGAATATAAGATGCACGCATTGAAAACCTGTCACATTGTTCTAATCAAGCACGCTATTTTCCCACTTGCGCGCATAGCATCTTTAAACCAGAGAGTATATGTTAGTCTGGATTAATCCGATGCATCATAAGTAGTGTATGCTATTATATATATGCAAATAATATTGTAAAGTTCACGCTGAATTCATCCTCGCGGTGACTGTACTACTCGAGTATTGATGCTGGGATCAGGAGATCCCTCTCTGATCCCTAATTGACGATCAGCTGCTGCTGAAAGATCTGTGGATGATGCAGGCGTGCCGTCGATAGTCTCATCATACGGATGTCCTTTGTGAGCTGGCGATGTTATTGACAGGCATTAATGATGTTGATTTACTATTCATCGTGCAGACACAGAAGAAACAATGTCATGCTGTTCTTGCTGATAACTCATCTCAACATTATAATAGATTAATGAGTCTCCATATTGATATACTCTACATTACAATGTTTCCACAAGCTGTCAATGTGTTCATTTCAGACTATGACCGTCACTGGAGTCCTCAAAACAGCTCGGCTTCTGCGTCTTCTTCGAGTTGCCCGTCGCATCGACCAGTACTCCGAGTACGGAGCAGCTGTCTTGCTACTTTTGATGGCTGCATTTACTCTGGTTGCCCACTGGCTCGCCTGTATATTCTACGCCATCGGTTACGTGGAGCGACCGAAGCTAGAGTCTCCTATAAATTGGCTGAATAGTCTAGCAAACATGACGGGAAAACCATATTTGTCAAACGACACAGACAGTGGGCCCGACATCCGCTCAAAGTACATCACAGCTCTTTACTTCACCTTCACCAGCTTAACGAGCATTGGTTTCGGTAACGTCGCCCCAAACACAAATGCCGAGAAAGTCTTCTCCATCTTTGCCATGTTACTCGGCTGTGAGTACACACTTTGATTACAAAGAGAAATATGACCTTTTAAAAGAGGCTTTGAGATTAAGTCTCCAATTATCAGCCCATTTAACACCTCTCCCTTTAAGATAATTGATCCCTGATTATTATTGATCACCCAAGAAAAGCATGAATCAGCGGTTATTAGTTTTACTCCTGCTCCCGCGATTATCCCCTGCCATGATGCAATATGACCCCACACAGAACGGTAGCCAACGCCCTTCATCAGCGTCCGCTGGCTGTCAGACAGTACCTCCCCACGCGAGACCAGTTTTATGGTCATCAGAGACGCCATACAATCGTCATTCGGGGGTAGAACCAAAACAACATTAATCAGCGGTCGAATAGTGTCAGCTGACTCATAATCTCTCGATCTCTCTCTCCACAGCATTGATGAGTGCTGCCATTTTTGGCAACGTTTCGTCCATCATGCTACGAATATACCAAGGCACAGAGGAGTACCACGAGATGCAGACGAGCATCAAAGAGTTCATCAATTTCCACCACATCCCTAAGCTGATGGCCAACCGTCTGATAGAGAGTTATCAGCACTCATGGACATATACCAATGGAATTGACATGAACAGCGTGCGTGGACGAATTTTATGGTTCCAAATAAGGTGGTCGTAGAGCGCTTTGCTTTGTCACGTACTCTGACTCATATGCACGCCTGTAATCTCTTGGTGATGCCATCCCTTTAATAACCCCAACGAAAATATCTCTTAATGTGTTACTGGGATGATAAATGGCTGAGCTTATTGAAGCATTTAAGAGATTGTGATTGGATGCCAATGACGTAATTGTACTCTGAGGTCCGATTTCCGGGTTCTTATGAGGCCAGGCCGTCGAAGCCTCGTGCGTGCATGGGACAAGAGATATCAATAATTCACCATCAGCTTCGTGTCGACTGCTTTCTTTCCATTTGCAAATGATTAAAACCCCAGAGGATGCCACACAAGTTGATTGGAGCCAGAAGAATATAATGCAAAGTAGTTTTCTATGCCATCAAGCAGCGCGTGGCTTCATTTATTTGAGACTTACCTTTGCATGCATGTTTTCTGGGTTTAGAGTTTAGACATATGCCCACACACTACCATAACCAGGATATAGCCAGGCAGTCACAGGCTCTACTTATGGATGATAAAACGTATTTGGTATATGTGATACAATCCAGGTGTTTCTTACAAACAGGTGCTGAAGAATTTCCCGGAATGCTTGCAAGCCGATATCTGCCTTCACCTGAATAAGAATCTGCTGACCAATTGTCTTGCCTTCAAAGGAGCCAGTCCAGGTGAGCAGTTCTCACCGTCATCCATCATCAACCCTGTCAAACATGCATCTTTCATACGCTGCTTTCATGACAAAAATGTTCCTGCAATGTTATTGAGTTACATTGGCCTCCTCATTGTGCACCTGACATGCATGTAGATTCCTGTATCTTCATGTTTGAGTATTCAGAACTTCACCGCCGATGAGCTCTGCCACTTGGACGCGGCAGCAATTTAGATGACTTATTCATTGTGCTCTGGCGTGCGCCCATTTTCCTCAGCTCCTATTCTCTCGCAAAAGGGATTCCCACCTCAGTTTCCTATGTTGCTTGATCTGCTGATCGATTTTTCAACATGTGCACTCTATGCCCCCCTCCCCTCTCCCGAGGCAGAATGCATCTATATCGGGATCCTGGGATAATCCATGGTTTGAGTGACCGCCTACATCGACGCCAAGTGGCATTTGACTTGATTTAGCCATTCAGTGAGGTTTGCTCGTCGCATGCTTTGCGATTGGAAGGGCGGGATTACAGCCGCAGTTGATCGATTCGAAAATCACGCCAAGGTCTTGGCTTCCTTCTCGTCGTCTCAGCGCCGTCGTCCTCTCTAATCGTCGTCGGAAGCGATTACTCTGCACTTGATGCCCGATCGATAAGTGCATCCGCCAGTTGTCATCCATCCAGGCCCGCTGACCCTGCTGTCAGCGTCAGAACGTGGTCAAGTGGCGAGAAGATTCCGCTTGACAGCGCTGCGCCTGCGACATTCGATGATCGCAACTTTATCGTTCTGTGCATTGCTCTGACACACGGCTGGGTTCATCGCCCGGTGGATTTATGACGCCAGAGCAAGAGTCGCGTGGCACCGCTGCTGTCCTGCTCTTACTGTCCTGAATCACAATTCCATGTTACTTCATTTAATGCATGGCGCTCATCTTCATCAACAGGGTGTCTCCGTGCGCTGTCGCTGAAGTTCAAGTCGACTCATGCCCCTCCAGGCGACACCCTCATTCACCCTGGGGATATACTCAATGCCATTTACTTCATTGTTCGGGGTTCAGTCGAGGTCCTGAAAGATGACATTGTCATGGCAATTTTGGGTGAGCTCAGCCTAAAAGAAGACACACAACCGAAATTCATGTATACACCACAGGCAAAGACGATATCTTCGGTGAGGACCCCAGAGAGGCGGCTCCCTCCAGGAGGTCGTCCATCGGCAAGTCCAACTACTGCGTCCGAGCACTGTCGTATTGTGATCTGCACAAAATCCTCTTGGATGATCTTCAGGAAATCCTTGATGTCTATCCAGAATTTTCTGGAGAATTTCTGCAGAAATTCCGTGTCACGTTCAACTTGAGATATGTAAGTGTTGCTTTTCCTCATCCAACCTAGTAGAGCACCAAAAGGAGCAGCCATTATTAGGTATAAACTATACTCTACCAAGAGCGGCACTACCAATTTCACTCCAGGGGTCATACTGGCTGCTCCTTTTTTCAGTCGTGTGTGTGTATAAGAACAGAGGTTCTTAGCTATAGGCCAACTAGTCGCTAACCTACCTTTTGTAACCCATCATCTATTGCATTTATTAACCGAACATCTTCAACAAGGCGGAGACTCCAGAGCGGGTAAGACCTCGCTTCTCATCAATTGCTACATTTTTGTTTTTTGGAAATTTTAGCCTTGATAGCTGGCAGCTTTCACTGGCCACGTCTGCTCTGTTTCTCACACTTTCACCTTGCCTGATCAGGGATCCAATTATCAGATTATTGCTTGCACGCATACGTAGCAAATTACATTGCAAATTTAGCTTTCCATGTGGAATTCGAGAACCAAGGGCAAATTATTACATGGAAGATCAATTATGCAGAGATTGTTTTTACATTTCAATAAATCAATAACATATACACGTATGAATGATTCTAACTATAATGCTGGTGTATGATTAGCGAAATTTTGACGTCGAAATGCCAAATTCAGAGTGATTATTTCCACTAGTTCCATTTTCATAATTTTCATTGCACAATGCCTTGCCTCTTCGTTCTTTTTATTCTCTAACACTTGTACTTTCCTACTCCACGCTTATTAGACGCACGAAATGGTAAGCCAACAATGTATTCATTTGCTTTCATGTGTTACACAGTAGTATGTCATAAAGTGGTGAAGCTGGTAATTAAAGAAATTCGCTTACATGTATTTGCATGAATATTCTTTACGATTCCAATGATGTGTGCTGTTTGCTTTGCCCTCATTTCAAGGAAATGCTCCATTTCCATCCTATCAGGTAATATCGTTAAATCCCGATAATAGACTACATTCTTTTAAAGGTAAAATATAATCACATTTATTGACTCCCAGTCAAGAGCTGTAAACTCAGTGGCAAAGGAAAGTATCTTCTAATATTATTATTATTGGTATAAAACTAGCTTAGCGATACACTTAGTTTAGCACGTTCACGAAGAACAAGCAAATACGGGCAGAGTATATAGGGATGTTCGCTGTCTGCCTAAACACCCCTCAATTAATTAGCCAGATAAATGATAATTGACCTGCTACATCTGAGACTCTCAGTTCGGAGCAATGACGCGTATTGTGGTTCTGGTGGCTGAAACAGCCCACTTGAGCATGCATGATGGCATGTGTGATGCACCATAATCTCCACAAGGCAATATTTCGCTGAAACTGGCTCGTTAGTGGTATTCGCTAAACGCCATTATTCAGGATGGCTCCTAACTGGATATTCAAGAGGCAGGATTGGTACAAAACAGTATCCTGCCTTCGAGAATGCTGCCATCACAATTCCGGAGTATGACCCCTCAGTTCACCATGGACACGCAACTCGACGTCATTATGTGAGATGATATTCTGTCCTGAAAGCACCCAGTATAATGCCCCACTATGACAAATCAGAATCAGCTGCTGAAGCTGAGATTGATACATCAGCGTCAAAAATGGACAGCGGAGATGTGGAGCGAAATACTTCGATAAACTGAATAATTCTCGCTTAAACCCCATCGGACAGCTATCGGATGCCTTACGGAAGCTACGGTGGAGATTGGTGATCAGAGACCTCCACGTGAGCAATACGCTCATCGCGATATTGTGAGGGCAATGTGGTGTCATCCATCATCAGACGACATGGAAACTGATCAACCGTTTGCGAAAAAGGTGTACATCGTGTATGAAGCTCAGGGGTGGCCATGGCTTGAGAGCCTTATTGATTAAGCCATTCACACTGCAATGTTACAAATGATTTTTGATTTTGATCCCTATCGTGCGTTAGAAGATTCAGCATAGTTCTGAGTGAACTCTATTAGTGCAGACTTTCAGATAGGACGTAAACTGGTTGACCTCAGCCTTGTTATGCCCAGTTTAGAAGCAATAAGAGTGACAGTGGGGTTAATTACTTTTATGCCTAAATAGCGGGTGGGTATTTTCTTTTGCCGCTCTGTTTAGAAAAGCTTCACTGTCACATCGATGAATACTGACCTACATTTCTGCCAACCCAGCATAGTGATATAACTATGGCTTGCGTGTCTCTCTCAGGGCGACTTCATCCAACGAACATCCCCAACCAAAATCCAAGAAGAGACCCTCCGCTTCATACGTCAAAAGAGGCCTCGATTGCAATGCAAAGGAAACATGGCGGCTATCAAATATGATGCGAGTCAGTCACTCCTTACACTTCAAACATAAACAAACATTTCACTGTCCGAATTGCCTTGTTGTTGAATTGTTGATAGCCTGATTTCGATCATATTTTGTTGGTCTTGTAGGTGGTGCCAATTCGTCCAACAGCCACGCGGGTGGAATGAGACGGAAGTTCGCTGCCAGCAGGAATCGCACAACGAGCGGAGAGAAGAAGACTTCGGGAGATATGTCGAGCGACGACGAACAGCGACATCCAGGTATACTTGAGCTCTCACCGAACGCCGCAAGTATCGAGGTGACCGATGCCGACTTCCGCTTCTGTAGTTCGTATGCTTGCACTACAGGTAATTACGTTTGCTTCACAGTTACCTTGAGTTATGAGCATGATTTAAGTACCCCTTTACTTAAGTACATTCAAGCATGAGATTAAGTAGATTCTGGTTTGTTCAAGGATGGGTTTGATGTTTTTTTTTCTTTTTTTTTCTTTTTTTTTTTCTTTTTTTCTTTTTTTCTTTTTTTTTTTTTTTGCGCGGGGGACTTACGGCGTATTTCCACTGTGCGTACATGTGTCCTCACCGTCCGCTCTCTTCTTTTTATCAGCATTGGGTCTACGGGTGAGGAACAATGCTTCAGCGCCAAATCGACAGCGACGAACTCAAGTGCGACACCAGGTCTCGATTTCGTCGCATGGCAATTCGTCGTCCAACCTGCCAGTGCCGCCGTTTATATCTCACAGCGCCATCTCTTGCGTGACCAGTCCTGCCAATAGCCAGCTGCCACAACATCCGCCCATGGCTCCTCCTCCTCCTCCTCCGTTGGGCGCCGGTGCTCAGCCATCAGCGCTGTCTCCCATCGCTTCCATCTGCAGCTCCACGTCGTGCCTGCCCAAGTCATCATCGAGCACAGGACCGTGTTTACACTCCCCCATCGACTACGAGATCCAACAGAACCCAGTGAAGGCTCGTGGCATCCAGTCGCTTGCTGATATCGACGAAAGACTGGAACACATCAACGAGTAAGTTCATTCACTTTGGTTTCATTTCGCACTCGCCGTTCTCTCCTCTCAGAAGGATGCAGATCTTCGAACACGAACTATGCACAACAGTTGACGCTATCCTGGCTATTCTTGGTCACAAACCGTCAGTGGGTAGCCAGCCCCGAGCCGACGACCTTCCCCCACCCCCTCCTCCCGGTTTAACAGGGGAGCGAGGCCTGATTGTTCGGCCCCAAAGGATCGACCTACGATCTAGTTTCAAGCCTAAGACTGCTTCGCTGGGAAAATCACAAATGGACCCTGACAAAATGCTCAAAAATGTATGACGTCACGCCATTGTCACCAAGTGCATGTAGTGTGTGCAAGACGAGGCGGTTAGTCACAAAGTGCTTAAAGCCTCGCAAACAACTCATCTTGAAGATTCGAGCGTGGACCTGTTTTCAATCTACGCAGGATTTCCCGGTGGCCAAAATGTGGGATGGGAGTAAAGGCAAGACAAATGGGCGCCGACAGAGGAGCATTCGTCGATCCTACCCTAAATCCACGCTCCGTCATAAAGACTTTGAGTGATGGCGAAGCGATCCGGGATATTTGATGGATGCCGCTGCAAACCCCGGAATGATTGAGACCGAGTTTCTGTTCATTTCTCTGTGTACCTGCTCTCGGAGTGGAAAATATCGATTACTCATCACATCCACTGCTTTCAATAAATTTCATCTTTTACCTAATTGTGAATTTTCTCCAGCCAAGCTTATCACATGCAGGTGATATGCAAATGTCTCTCACGTTCAATCCTAATTTGCACCTGGATCCAATCATGACGTTGGATATCTCCAGGTAAATCAGAACCGAAGGCCAAGTTCCGAGGTTAAGGGGACTTCCGTGTATGCACGCCTCCGGTCCAATAGTACTGAGCTCTGACGACAATAGCACGGGTTTTATATCCACGAAGCAGCTCGCCATGAAATGCTGAGAGAGTGCATGAGGGTTTCTCTTCTCCAATGACTTTCTTCTGCAAATGAATATATATATTATATTATATTATTATTATTTATATATATATATATATATATATATATATATATATATATA
>KB293301.1:44765-77874 GCA_000328365.1 Capitella teleta | reverse complement strand
ATGCCTCTAGAATGGTAGGAAAACTCACAATTTATTGAAATATATAAAGTTGATTGCACCAAATGCATGCCAAGGGAAAAGTACGTTATGAAGATCCCAGAATTCACATCAATCGGGGAAAACATTATGATGTTGCTGAAAGTACATGCATTAGTTCCAACAAAACAGCGGTCTCAAACAGCACACTTCCTAGAGTCCACAAACATTCCTCTAAGACGACGGGTAATTAACGGACTATACGTTTCACGTACATCATCTACCAACGAATTTTCGACCTTGGACACTTGCTCAAAAACCTGGAAGCCCTTAGCTGTTTGCCCAATTTCAATAAAACAAACTGATACAGCTGCATGTTACATTGTTACATCTTGTTTACGAACAACACACCACCAAAATATAACCAGGTTAACAGACTTCGAGGATAATTCAGCTGCCACAATAGCTTGGACAATCCAACTTTTTTCCCTGCACAATTGCGTACTATGAACAGTACCCGAGAACCAAGCAACCACCCAAAATGTAATCACTATGGCTATACCCACCCGACAACTGTGTTACTACTCGGAGCGTCTATAATGAACCGGAGAAAGAAGTGTCTCCTCCTTAAAATAGTGTGACTAGTATTTTCTGTTTTGAACAGTTTCAATGTTGGCTGAAGGTGTGAGTCATCTAAAAATAAATGACTATGTGGGCTAAAGTACTGATAATACGAGAAACTTTTGGAAACAAATCAACAGGTACGGTCTATAAAAGCACAAGCCCAACGTATAACGCCAAATTCACGAAAAAAAAAAAAAAAACAAAAAAACATAATAATTACCTGATAGCATTTAAATGGTACAAAAGAGACACGAACAGTTCAAATTCAGTGGTTCTAATTCTCCCGCCAAATCGATTTGATTCACATATTGGCCACTAGTGGAGCTGCGAATGATGTCATGACAATGATAACACCCCGGGAATTCCGCGAGGCAGCCGCCAAAAAAAAAGGTTACTATAGTAACGGATCAACACAAACGATTAGGCTTTGTCGCCTCGAGTCAGAAAACGATGATAAAATCATTAATGTCATGGGTTATACGGTTATTAACTTAACACAAATCGTGTATACGTTTGAATCAATTGATTCTCACCAAATTTAACGATAAAAACTTTATCTTCTTTTTTTCAACCCCAATATAATTGAGTATTTTTGCCAGTTTATGTTTCAATGTATGGTCGATTGTTCGAGTCAATATTACCTCATTTTCAGCTGACCGATTATAGCGTTAAGATATAATATATCTTAACGTAATATTATTACGTTTATGCGTTATGATTTCCGATCTAATCAAGTGTGTGTTATAGTATTATAGTCGTAATAGAAAACAAAAATCATTGATTTGTTAAACATTTTTATGGCATTGAGAGTGAGTTGATAAAACTGTAGTATTCTATCAGACTAAATAAGCATTTTGAAGCCATAAATGGATCAAAGTTGACAATATAATTATATGTCCTGTGCACAAACCAAAGCGTAAAATTTCATGTTTTTCATACTTGTTTTGATATTTAAAGCTGTATGAGGGAAAAAAAAATAGCGGTCAAACGTAATGACAATTCTATAAAAACTGATGAAACGCAACAGTTTTGTATTATAATAAATAATACTAAGCACATAATTATTATACCAAGGACACTATACGTACTCAACCTATACCTACTTATTATGCTGATTATGCTCTGATAGTCAGGGTGTACTGTAATTGTGAAACATTTGCGATGCTGTATTTCTACATTCTACTATATCAACATAACGACAGTCTAAGCAGTCCCTGTTCAATTATGCACTCACGCGAAAAATTAAGCAGAAGCCATCACGAGACAATAGCTTGAAAGTGTGTGCACCGTACCGTGGATATGCTAATGAGGCACGTGGAGGCTATAAATAGACAATGATCATGTCTTCCATTGAGCGAGTATCGACTATCGAAGGGAAGAGAAAAAGGGTCGCATGAAGAATGCATGCCGTGATCGCATTGGCCTTGTTGTCATGGCGACTGTGTACATCGCTTGTTTGAAGTAAATGGAGCGTTGCTGATTGGTTCGATCAAATTCACCGCCAGATCTGATCAAATTTACTTTTATCGAAACCTAACACTGCATACAATTCAAGTCGTAGAGAGCCCTTGTGCTTGTTATGTGTATGCATCGTTTCTGTTGACTTTATCATTGTCAACAAGGACCGTTTCGAAGATACACGTCCGTGCTTGTCTTCACAAAGAACACAGGAGATAGCGCACTGCGGATAAAATAGGGATTAATCAACCATGTCTACCGGATCTCCTGAGCCGGATAGGGAACGACAAGAGCCAGAATCCGTACCGGAGCGCAATCCCGAGGATTTCAACGTCAAAGCATTTCAGGATGATCTCAAAGGTCTTCATTCCAAACTGCAATCAGATCGCTTCAAAGATCTTGATGCCGATTTTCCCGGAGATGACCTGGCTGAGATGGTGACCTCTGTTAGCGGGGTCATGGATGACTTCAAGGCATATTCTAATTTCACGGCTAAACAACTGGATGATGTCCGAGGGATCATGTATGACATTAAGGATAGAGTTTACCGGAAGATTCACAGTCGACCGTACGAACCACGAAGTGAGTTTATCTGTTGCACTGACCATTACACGATATGTTCTGTGTTATTTGTAGTTTGAATTGCATCAAATACAAATTTACTATCTAATCATTACCACAGTATATATATATGAGGATATTTTATGAGCTAGATTATAAGTCCTATAACATTATAATGGTAGTGATAATGGGAAAGCGGATCAATATAATTGCACGGCACACTGCTTATAATAAGTTCTTAGAACCGATAACAAATATACGATATTGACTTCTAGAAATGGCAAATGAAGTTCAATGACATAGCCATAAACTTGTCGAGTCATATGTTTTATAGCTCTGGAGCATAATATGCTGAGTTTAGCGCTGAGTTTAACGGCTAATATTAGCATTTAGCATTGGATCACAACAGCGACTGAGATGATGCCATGCAATATTAAGAAGGTGTTCATCAGATTACCTGTGAAACCTGATTAAGGAAATATTGATCGCAGATTCCAAAACTGGTCAGCTGTTACAGATGCCCCAATCGGGATGTTCATCAATTATGCATTCAGCTATCTTTGATTTTGGCAACGATGTGTTTCAAATTCTTGAAATCAGGTAAATTGAGAGTGAAATATGGTGCCATGCCTCTGTTGCATAGAGAGGTAGGCCCTACATCCAGTGTTGCTTAGCTATTTTGTTATGTTTTGTTACACTGATAAATCTTAAGTATTTGTGCTTGAAGTCCGTCTCAATGAAAAATTCGGTTCTCAGCCATGTTTTCATTAGCATAATTTATCTTATTAGCTTATAATATTGTATGAATTTCATTCAGATCCGACACTGTTGGTCAATGGTTCAACTACAAACCCGAAAAGTAAACCCAATAATTTGAAAGCACTAATGTTTCTATTTTTTAATTTGGTCTCTAATCAATTGCACCGCCTTCACCAATGTACCGGTTTTGTTCACTCACATCACTTCCTCCTATTTGCCTATTTATTTTTTACCACCGAAGTGTAATCATTATCCAGTGCTACATACCATTATTATAATCTCTAAATAATATACATGCATTTCTCCGTGAGGTAAAACAAAAAAGACCGTAAAAAAGAAGTAATTCGATATGAAACTATGCAAGAACTCTTTCCAATATAAGTTTCGGATTCTTAGCGTCTCAGGTAATCAATAACGTTCCATTTCCGCCTTCACTTCTTTTTGCCTTGGTGTTTCAAGTTTACGACGCCGTTGTGTATACAATACTTACCACCAATACCCTAAAAGGTCCGGCCGGTTATGTAATATTTAGTGGTGAAGCTCTCTGGCTCTGTTTACATATGAATCGAATTGTTCGATCCTCTCCGATATTTCTCAATTTTCTCTTCGCATTCCACATATAATAATTATTATAGGAGGAACATCATTCATTTGGTGAGATTCCATCATAATTATCAGGATCGCCTTTGTATTTCTTTAATCGCCTTCTCTTTTTCTCTACAGCTGATGGTCGGGTGAGTCTGGAAGAGAGAGAAATTGAAGCTAAGATCCAGACCCTGAATAAAGAATTGGCTAAAGTTGGAGATGAGCTGCTCAGGTCATCTCAACTCGTCTTAGAAACGGAATCTTCAGCAGCTGAAGCGACTTTGATCGCAGAGAAAACAGCACAGGAAGCGAAAAGAACCCAGGAAGAGTACGAGAAGAGAAAAAAAGAAGAGCACGAAAAGAAACAGAAGGAGGAGGCTGATAGATTGGAAAAGGAAAGAAAGCTACAGGAAGAAATGGAGAGGAAGGAAGAGGAGAGAAAAAAGGAAGATGCAAGACGAGGGAGACTGATGAAGAACCCGAGTGTGCAAGATGGCTTGGAACCAAAGGCAGCGGCGTGGGAATCATGGCCTTCGTTTGAGTGAGTACACGATCTGAGTTGTGAGCCGATGTGGCAACTTGGTTGAATTGTTGTTTTGAAATAGATACATGGTAGAGGGACCGGTTGGTAAGGAGGTTGGTTGCATGGTCAGAGCGGATCCTCAGAGGTTTTCGGAAGGAGCCTTGAAATGCTCAACCGTCCCTCAGATAGACGTGGATTTCAAATATGAATTGAATGAAGAACTGGTTGGAAACATCATCCGATTGGCTTATTCAAACGAGGATGAGTTGATAAACGTGAATACCCGTTCTTATTAGAGCAAAGACATCATCACTGATGGTTGGTACTCTTTCCACAGAGCCCGATCCAGGTGGCTATACCTCATTGCATATCAAGAGCCAGTGCAGCTAGCAGAGAAGCTGTCATCAAAGCTCGTCAAGATGACGGCTCATGGAAGGATCTTGCTTCAAATGAGGTCACGTTCGAAGGTTGTAAAGTAAGTTCATTGTCTTAATTACAGGTGGATGTATCATGAAAATGTTGCCTCTGATAGGACATGAAATTTGCCCAAGCGGAGTTGAGTGTACCGACTGACCTCGCCGTGGTTTCTCGCTTTAAGAGAGATTTCCTTGTTTTGGGTAAACGGGGCGGAAAAGTAACGTCTAATGTTGATACTCGAGTCACATTCAGTACAACCAAAAACACTTTCAAGAAAAATGAGCACTTCGTTTTCCAGGTAGGAATTGAGTAGCGTAAAAATTAAATCGAAATTTGGATCATCTGTTTAGCTGCAACCAGTTGATTCAGCCACCATGAATGCCATCAAGCAACTTCCAGAAGGCAAAGGATTATTGACCTCTTCCTCAATTGCTGCTATGGAATGGGAGAGCCGCGAGTTCGATGGTCCTGTCACGGTAAAGCATTGCTTCTTTTTGTGATTCTCCGGTTCAACCTCTTTATGCACTCGTAGATGACATTGCCGGTTCCTCCAAATCCTGTGAAGGCCAAGAAGGCGGCAGCTGCAAGGGCGGCAAAGGAGGCCAAAATGAAGCAGCCCGTGGGATTCCCTCCACCAATGGCAGATGCGGCTCCATCCGGAAATCCCAAAAAGAAGAAACAAACCAAGCAGAAGAGTCAGCAGAAACAGGAAGACGATGAGGAAGACGCAGAACCCGTCAAGAAGGTCAACACGACGAAATGGTACATGGGCCAGTATGGGAACAGCGACGGTGAGGGCTCAACGCTGTGCTGGTGTTGACTTCAAGCTAAATTTTATGTAGATGACGAGAACGATTTGCTGTACTTCGTGCAAAAGCTGTCAAATGGAAAGTGGCAAGTCAAAGAGAACTTTGGCTTGGATCAGATCAAACTGGACATCGTGCAGATGGATCTATTCAACCCTTATCCGAAGTAAGCAAGCGCAAAATTCATATTCATTCTGATTTCAATCCTTCTCTTAAGATTTATTGTTTTGCGAACTCGGACGAACCTTGATGGACGTGAGGCACAGAAGATTGCTGAACTCATCGAAGAGCGCTTGAGTCAGCGAATTGTACAATCCATTCTCAAACAAAGGTGTGGTATGTTATTTTCAAACTGATTCTATCATTAGCATTATGTCACTGCAGGGCTGACGACCTATGCGACATTTGCATGCAGATTGTTCCAGTTGCCAAACAAGAGAAAACCATTAAAGCTCTTGAGGACGAAGGTTACGAAGAAGGCCCAGGGGCCGGAAAAGAGGTTTCCTTGCACGAGGGCGACGTCCTGGAAGTCACCTTCCGAGGCAACATCAAGAGCTATGATAACAAAAAGAGAGAGATCATCTTTAACTCGCAATTGACCAACAGAGCCTCGTTTTCAGTCGTCGAAGTGGACAAGTATTTACAGAAGAACTACCAGGTGTACCGAGGCTTCGTGCAACTGGAACGCGTCGAGACCGTGACGCACAAGGCGAAGAGGAATGACGATGGCACCGAGGAGGAGCCGCTCGTGGAAGTGGTCAGGCACTTGGTGTCCGATCACTTGGTCAGCATCCCAAAGGTAAAAGGGCAATTGCTGTGCTTGATCGTGCAGATTTGCTTGTGCATTCAGGATTATGTTGTGAAGTTAAGTAGCCAAATTCTTTCGAAAGCCAGTCTCAATAAATGTTGCTCTTGTTGTTATTGCAGTCTTAGAAAACGGCTTAAAAGCGATTCCATTTATGAAATATCAATCTTGTTTCTGCCTACTTATGTGAATGATTTCTTTAGCAAGAATATATTTGCATTAGATATCGATTATTGATGTCACTTGTGTTACAATACATAGAGAATTCTGAGAATTTTCATAACTATATTCAAAACAACAAGCATATTAAAGGCTAATACATATCCCTTTCATTTTCATGCCAATTTAACAAAAGGTGTGAAAACAAAGATATACGCACTCCCAATCGACGTCTTCCTTTGTGGTCGACATTGTTTATACGCACGAAAGAAATACATAAATCTACAAATATGTAACAAATCGGCACTCTCAGAGAGAAAGGATGGGGACACGGAACTTTGAAGTTTTAAGAGAAGGGATAGTTAGTTAGTATATATAATTGTTGAGGGGGTGGGGTGGGGACAATGTTGGATCATCAGTTCGTTTCTGTTCATACAATCGCCACGCAACTTAACTGTGTCATGTTTGATACCATCAAAGTGTGGCCAAGTATGAGGTCATTTGTTATTTCCAATAACCAGTTCAATTTTTTTGTTGATTGCATGTTTTCCAGTGTGTTTGTTAATTTCATTCTGTTTAATCCGTACGAGAGTTGAGTGCATTATAAAAATATATGATAGGATATTCGAGTCTTGGGATATTTGTAATAACCCCTATTACTACAACATATCTCAAAGGCACAATACGTCGAAGCAATTTCGACGGTCCCTCGCACTTCAACATATCGAGATTATTCTGTATGCATCTATAACATTAATATATTGCTTGTATCAAATGGGTTACAGTATTAATTCTGAGTAACGATCATGCAATGTCCTTTTCAGGATTCCGAGCAACCGTGTACCCTGAATCGCGTACAACCGGTACTGGTTCAGACGGACGGTCCTATCAATGAGCAGTTCCTTCGCAACCTATCCGCAAATCTCGGAGACGAATGGCAGAAGTTGGCGCATTATCTGAACGTGAAGAAAGTTCGACTGCAGGCGATCATCAGAGACGCTAACAGTCGTAACCAAGGCAACGACGAAACATGCAAGTACGAAATGCTCATGACGTGGGTGAAGAAAGTCCCTCGAGGAATCAATAAGGTTTGTATTTTGAACGCTTTGTATGTATTTGTGTCAATAATACTTTCATGTCGTTTTCAGGTGGAGATTCTACAGTCAGCTCTGTCGAAAAGCTGTCGCGAAGACCTTGCTGCTGAACTGGCTGATTTAGACAAAGAGTTACGCAGCTCCCCCCCGTCTCACACAACCGCTGCTTCTGTCCAATGAGGACGTTATGGTGACCGGAGTGCCTATGTGATATCAATATTCAATATTGTTCATTGTTTATACTTGGACGCCGAATTTCTCTTCTCCTTTCACTGTTCATTGTACAATGAAATAGAAAGTCAAACCTGTTTGTGATTTATCTGTGTTACGAGGTTACGTACATACGCTTCAGTGTGATAAATACTGCTAATGATACACTTTACTGTTGCGTAGTAAATCGATAATAAAATCCTCAAATTCAACTTTTCAATCCGTGAGGGTGAAATATACATAATTATAAGAAACCGTTCCGTATACAGCAGCTGTTTACAGAGCGCCCGCACTGCCGTATACGGAATGCTTGCACTGACATCGTATTCCGTTTACAGCAGCTGTAAGTTGTGTAAGAACAAAAAGAAACGAACTTTCTCTGCAGCGAGAAAATAGGTTTAGTACGTATTAATGACGAACACATATTTAAGTAAATATTTCATGAAAAAAAAGGAGAAGAAGATATTTTCGATTACAAAAATATATACATGTACATGAAATATAAATAAGCATACAAGATATAGATCAATGACGCCCGTTTCAAAACACTTGTCCTGTGTGCTGTTCATAATCAGTTTTACGTCTTTCAAACTCTTTGAATTAAGAGAAAAAACTGTATGAAGATCGAAGACAGTGCGACGGCTTGCCTTCCCTCCGCTTGCGGTCTGGAAAGACCAAGGAGGAGCTCGCTACTTTCCGAAAGAGCGTCTCCGCTGCACGTGAACTGAATGAAGGGGCAAAAGCTGACGGAACAACGAGTTTTAGCTTGCGTGACAATGGCGACATTTGGAAATTCCGCAAGCAGGAAGATGGAAATTGGAAGAGGGATCGTAACTGGATGTTGAACCCCCCTTCCAGCGATACGACTCCCCCCACGAATAGTTTATGACTGACCTCCCAAGCCATCACAAAGCAGCAATACAGCGGTACAGATCTGATCAACCCACCTCCGACGTCTGTCTCAATTTTAATCGATGAAAAAACTGTCTTTTTATACACATATCGATCGACTCATTTCTAAATGTAACAGAATGTGTGGTTTTATTAAGATTTAATTGAGTTTTATTGCTGTTTTGTTTTAGAGCGCCTTCCCAAGTTAAATTTCGATTATATAAGTCACTATGTTTAAGTATTTTGGAATACTGTTCTCCTCTTTGGTCACCTCAAAATGCCAATAGTGTAAAAAAAAATAATCAAATCTGTACAGCGTTCTGTCACTAAATAATATTTAGTGACAGAACGCTGTACAGATTTGATTATTTTTTTTTACACTAAAAAATTCATAGGAATAACAAAAATTCATAGGAATTTAAAACATATTATGTTTTAAATTCCTATGAATTTTTGTTATATTCAACGTTGCACCGATTTAAAAATTTTACCATTCTGCTTTAGGCGAGACCAATGACCTTTTATTCTTATAAAAAAATTATACATAGAGATTTTAGTTCTGAAATCGTTATTACCAACTCGTCACGTGACCTCCGTTTTACAAATGATAAACTTTTATCTGCACAATCTGTCCGCACGGAATGTTTTAAATCATCATAGTATAATCGCATTGTGAGACTATAGAATCTTTTATCTTCCGATATTCGCCAGTGTACCCCTTTTAAAACTTTTAAACATAAAGTGACTTTATTTTACGTTGATGAACTTGCCAATTTTAATGTCGATCAATTCTGTACATGGACATCTACTTGTCGATGTCAAGGTTTTTATCACTGATAATCTTTGTCACTTCATTCCCATTAATACTGGCCATTATTTTCTTCTTTTCTGTTTTTACTCTTGTCGCCGTCAATTTAAAGGCATTGCCTGTATTGTCGTGCGTTGCATGTTTTTATTATTTATGTTACTGCATGCATGAAGTTTGAAAAAAAAATTGTATCAAAGTCGGCTGTAATCAGCAGAGCTTCCTCGTTAGCCGTTTTGATACTGAGAATTGGATGTCTCATAAAGGAATCTACGCGGTCGCTCCGTACACAGCTGCTGCATACGCAGTCACGTCGATAATTATATGTTCCATATATTATTGTACCGTAATAATAAGGAAATAAGGAGTAGAATAAGATGATAAATACGATTCTAAAAAAGAGAAACAGCGAATAAACCGAAGCCGAGAGGAAGATGAGCATAAAGGGAAGAGAAGACACAAGCAAACATGAGAGAAATGATGAATGGCAGTGGAATGATGGAACAATTAGAGTGCGAGAGAAAAACAAAAGTGATCAGCAGGAGTCAATGCATCACTGTCTCGCTTTTGAGTCTCCTGACGTTAGTAATTTCCACATTCGTGTGCGTGCTCTGAATTTCGATCGTAAATCACAGAATCACACCTTCCGACAACGTGCAAATTTCCAATTGGGTAGAATGCCCCAATCCAGCAAAATGCATAAGTCAACTTGGACTTATTCCATGAGCACTGAAGCAAACTTCAAAGTCGTTTTTAATTGGGATCAACCAAGTGCAGATTCACATGTAATAAATCAACCGAAAGCGGAATGTGTGCAGTCGTGGTAAGAAATCTAGATCAAAATATCCAAGATCCGATATGTTTTTGACAAAGGTTATTCATGGGTGGTGAGGAGAAAAGAGAAAAAGACGACATTGTATTTGTAACAGTAGAGGGAGTTGTCCGATAGGCGTTGAGGGAGAATGAATATCTTCTATGTGGATACATACAAGTAAAGAGTAACCAGAAAAAAAAACCATTATGCACTGTTATGTGTGTGTCTAAGACGCATATAAGATCTCATTTTAGGAGAGACAGTTACATGCAGGCACGACCTAGTTAAGGACGAAGTGTATGACATGACCCACGTCATCGAAATAAAAAGAAAAGAAGAAAAAATTCTTTATAAAAGTACACCCGATTTTCAGCCAACAACAACGTGGACTGAGGAGACCAATTTTAAGTTTTTTTTTTAACGCCGTCTTCAGTGCTGATTGAAAAGATGCACCTTAGCATGACGGCTCACCTTTGCGCTCTGCGACTCAGATGAAATTCCAGAAGGTATTTAAAAAGATACACCTCACATTGCATCTGATTATTGCAATCACACGTGGGGTTTGCTGATATTCATTTACGGCGCTGAAGGTGGAAGTTTATCTGGAAACTACTGTTTTAGGTGAGCAAACATTCCGTAGAAGATCTGAACTCATCAAGCTCAGCATCGTTAACCGAGAATCATGCTTATACACACTTAGGTTGGTTCTGTTGATGTGTTATTACGTGCGTTAATTTCCTTATTAAGGAATTGCTGGATGTGACAGATGAGGGCTCATTTATCGATGCCCTGTCGGGGGATGAGGTGCGTGCTCATGTAGCTTGCATGGTCGCGTAATAACACCCACCGATGACAATCGTAGCTGTAAACAACTTTATTGACCTATTAAACAGAACGAGGCTCCAATAAGATGCATTTCCATTAATGGCCTTTAAGTACAGCACCGGACCAGCTGCCTGACACATTGCACATCGCCATAACCTGGCAAATCTAGGCCTGGTTTATTAATAACTCAGAATGGCATTTTCATTCTCATCGTGAGTTGACGTCTTGATAGGGCATTTACGTACCAGCTGTGGTCGTGTGGAGTATGGTGTTCTAATATAGCAATGAAAAATGATTAAAGGGATGGGAAACTGAATTTTAAGTGATGTTCTATTGACTCATAGCACCAATTGATAGCATTCCGTGCCAAAAACGCCATGCCTGGATGCAAGCGTAAGGAAATAATGCATTCCGAATATCGGGGTAAGCATTGCGCCTATGGGAGAATGGCTTCCATTGGGAAGTATAGGAGGCAAACGTCAGCTGAAGGCTTGCCGTGATTGGTCCCGTTCCCCTCGTGAAGATATCGATTTCAGCCAATCAGAGCAGATCATCTTCGACATAAAAGGACATCTTTGTTATTTACGAAACGAAAGCGCATGCGTGGTGCACTCTGGCTGACCTCTTTACTGTTTCAGGATGAGAAACATGGTAGGTGTCCCAGAAAATCGCTTGTTAAAATAAGAAAAATAGCGAAAAATATTTTTTTTTCGCCCCTGACTGGTGGTAAAATGATTATTCTATCTATTTCCGAAAATAAAATAAAAAATTATCCAAGGGTTTAGTCGCAGGGCACGCTGATATGACGAGGCCCATTGTGAAAGATGGGGAACTCGGTGTTTCATCACAGCTCCTGACGTCACGCCTAATTAGCAATATATCTCCCGCGAAATCGTTAGCGATGATATTCCTTGTGTGGGCCAGGCATAGGAATCATTTTTGGTGCATCAAATAACGACTCAAAGTCCATTTTTAACCAGTTCTCCCTCCCTTTAAAGCAATCGACCAATCAAATGCAACACAACTAGAGTGCTCGCTAAGATACTTCATTAGGTCAGTGGCCAGATTATGTAATTAACTCGGAAGTTGTTAAAATTCTATGCGTGCCTTGAGTTGCTTTGTTATGCACTTTTGCTCTGACAGCCAGCATTGAAGATATGAACAATTCTAAAAATAAAAATAAAATGAACCTTTATAAATATATTAGATTTTTTGGGGGGAGGGGGGGGGGTGGGGATGAGAGTTTTTGTCGGTGCTCTTGTGGTACGCCATGCGTGAACAATTTTCTTTTATTTACTACTTATTATTATTATTATTATTATTATTATTATTATTATTATTATTATTATTATTATTATTATTATTATTATTATTATTATTATTATTATTATTATTATTATTATTATTATTATTATTATTATTATTATTATTATTATTATTATTATTATTATTATTATTATTATTATTATTATTATTATTATTATTATTATTTATAAGTTATTTGGAAAAGATATGATCAAATTTCTCTAAATAAAATATATGTACAATTTTACCCAAGAGCAACAATGATGTTAATGAATGAAAATAATTAATATGATTTGGGTGTGAATTAATAATTAATAATTTAAATTACGGCACCAATAATTATGTAAAATATAAAATTTCTGTCATCAATGAATGAGGAATAAATAATATATTTTCCTACTCTGTATGCATGGGGATGGAGAATGCAGATTGAAATAAGGAGGAATGAAAAACCGCTCAAGAAAGTATTTAAGTAAGCATTTATTTGTTTTCTCGCCTCGTTCGTTAATTAAGTAAAAAGAATGCTTGGTTATAAAGGTGAAGTCAACCGTAATTTATTATTTTATGGAAATTGAAAATGAGATATTTCGAAGGCTAAGAACTATTAAGAAATATGAATAATTAAAATCTGCACAGGTGGAGCAACCGACCATGAAATTTAATGTCGTGTAAATTCAAGCCCTCAACGATCGCTCGCTTTCGATCGCCATCATGAGGTGCTAAACTTATACCTCAGTGAAACCTTTCTATGATTGACTGGAACCTTTTTAAAGCTTGGTGTAATATGATCAATAATACACCTTGTTTAGTCAGATGTATGGTGGCAAAATCTGCACCGTGATCACACGATTTTTGGCATTAGTGCTCTCCACAATGTGAAACTTTTATGGCTTTACGCTTGCGATACGCCCATTTGCTCTCTTAGTACTTTCTGTTGCTATCTAATTCTTCCCATACCGACAATTAAATGACTAGATACGGGTTATATAATGGAATATCTGTGTACTTTTCTTGAGATGTAATTAAAAGGAGTATTTCTTTAAATAAAAGTGGTTCTTGAGAATGAGCAGTCTGTTAGGTTGTCTATTTATTGTTTATGTAATCACCTTGACGAACCACAAGCTTTTGTGAAAGATTTCTACTCTTCCTCTATCAATCATTTATTGTGAAATTATTATCACGTACCTATGGATCAGTAGAAATGCATAACTTTAGAATTTAAATACCAAAAATAAATCTTTGATAAATTATGCGTGTGTGAATTGGAAACGTTCTCCATTTGAAACTGTTAATGACGTAAATATAATAAGTAAATAGCCGCTCTCATACAGACCATAAACGTGGATTGTGTGTCAATGGAATCAATGGCGCAGTATCGAAGGCGCACCTGCTTAATCAAGCACAAATTAATATCCGACGCTGTCTAACCAGGTAACACATTTCGATACTATGCAATAGTAAACAACACAGGTAACAGAAAATGCGACTATAAGGAATGTGCAGTGATAAATAGGGATGAAACAATTAATCAATTACCCAAGCGAATAATTGATAGAAGATGAAAACTAAATAAAAATAAATAAAAACAGCATCATTAATTATATCACGGCGCACGTCGCTAATCAAAATGTTGTTGACATTTGCGTGGGACGCACCTGAAACGTCTTATGAAGCACAGCATGGCTTAATAGCCTTGTCATGTGGCATAACTGTGAAATTATTAAATCATACTTGAACTTTACAATTTGGAAGCAATCAATGATATTGATAAATTTAGAACGGAGAAGCAAAAAATTACCAATGTGTTAGAGCTACTGGCAGATTTGGAACAGAAATATAAGAAATTTATGGTGCGAGATAATGATTTGATCAAGGCACTACTCATTGGCCGTCTTTCAAGGATATACCTCGCAAGACATTGTGTTCATAAATCCCGAATCGCTCGTTAATCCGAGATGTGTCGATTCAGTTATATATAGAGTATTGGCGAAATTGACAAATGTCACAACCTGGCTTTTATTATGACCAGCATACGTTGGGCAGTCAAACTGTCAGATTGCATGCATAGCCGAGAGCAGCAATCAATTTATGTTCAATGTAAAATCCAATGACACTTTTATCAGAGGCGCTAAATTTTATAATTATGGTGTTCATTTAAACAAAAACAAAAACACGGTCGGGGATAATACTGCACCCAATTGAACTCCGCGGCAAATATATGGTGACGAAATATCATATAAATATTTATATGAATTAGTTTATCAGCGCTCATCAGCGGGTGTTACAATTTTTTGGTAAGCTATGGGCATTATTATCTTTGTGGGGGCTGAAGAGTGAATGCATTGACGAGGAAGTCAGTTATGGAGCCTCGGATCTAGTGGAGTGTTCATTTGTAAACAGCAAAGATTCTATTATAACAAGAAACATGTATTACACATATAAGCTATTTGAAAAGAAAATAATATGTTCGTGGAGTGGCTGGTAGGTAATGGGGAAAACGCGAGTTCATTGACAAATTTTTTTCAAATTAACTTCCGGAATCGCAAATATTTGACCGACGCCCACATGTTGCTATACATGTATATATTGTCGCTTTTGTTGGGAATGTCGCATTTGTGTTGCCTCCCTCTGCGTTGATGTTATCAGTTCTAATCAATGACTAAACAATGACACATATTGTCATCAAACACGCAGAAACCTGTATATTAATTTGATACACCCGATATGTAGACGTAACAGATCCTACAAAGTCAGAACAAAAGAGATAGAACAGGACTAGACATCGTCATTACACAAGGCTTTGAACTACATGCATAATTATAATATGGAGTGCATGAAATTACGGTACAGTATACTTTATGTATTTGCATGCAAAGCCAAGTGATATGAGATTTTACAAAAGACATGCACAAGGTTGATTTAAGAATGGTCCTGGCTATTGTGTATATAAATGTATACAAATGAGACTTTATAAGTGTACGCAGAGCTTGTATGTTTTATATGCTGATATGAAAAGAGAAGTCTAAATTGGACATCGAAGTCATCAATTGAATGCATTGAAGCGTGCTTACCACTATTATCTCCACACATTTCAAGAAATTATATCCCTCAATTATAAATACAAATAGAACACAACGAATACTCTTAGTATAGAACACAAGCAAACAGAGCGAGAGAAAAAATTGAAACAGATGTAACAAGGAATCAAGGAGAACTAGAAGGAAAGACACCCCCCCCCCACCTCAAAAAAAAAAAAAATGTAAGTATCAATTACAATGTACTGATATCAAGTCAAACGAGATGTGCTTTGCACTTATAGGATGAATCGTGGCAATGTTCAGTATAGGTCAGGAATACATAATTATGTTGCAATTTATATAAAAATAACTGACTTTTGATAGCAGTTGATGAATACAAGGGATAAATTGCCCAGCATGGTCAGCGCATTAACTAGCATGCATATAATTAATGTATTTATTGAACCAGTATAATCTCAGTAATTTATGTGCATACCACATGAATAATCGTGCTAATTTTGATTTCCTGTCGGTGAATAAACAAACACATTTAATAATTTTTATAAAATTATTGTCTGCCAAAATTGCAACTAAATCTCAACGCTGCCCGTGGAGGGTTGGTTATTGTAAGGTATATGTTTGGTTCAAATAGTTCAATCAAAGCTAGGGCAATACGTGACATAACTGAAAGTAAACGATTCTCTTTACTTTCAACCCAAAAAAATAATGAGGACAGACATGCATATATATATAGCCTCATAGTACTAGTTAGTTATACGCAATACACAAACAAATCATGTTCCAGTTTGTCTTGAAAGAAGGTTTATAAGGGAAACTTAAGCGTCTAAAAAGTAGGACAAATTCTTCTGGCAGTGCATCCTTCAGTGAGTCTGATCTAGTATTTGACTACACACGCGTCATTGCGTATATACACTTTAAAAACGTATGAAAGAGCTTCTTTTTAGTAATCAGTTGCTGTGTTTTTATTTTTATTCAGTGAATTTTTGAGTGCTGGATGCCTGCTGTTGCTGCCTCCGCCGCCGCCGCTGCTGCAGTCCGTCTCTGCCATCGATGCTATGGGACCAACTCTTCGCTCGCCAGTCGCCAACAGACCCGCGCATGGCGTGCACTGTGAAGTTCTTTGCTCTTTCGATTGTGGGGGTGGCTGCTATGCTGACCACCTCCATCGAAGCAGTCACACAGAAGGACAACCCAATCACCCAATGCGGAGGATATTTAGATGGACCAGCTGGACACATCCAGACTCCGGATTTTCCAAAGCCTTTCCCTCTGCCGTTGTCGTGCAAATGGATTCTTTACACTCCCCCTGGATACAAAGCCGTGGTGTACTTCACTCAGTTCTACGTTCGCCATGGGTTCACCATGGCAGAGTACGAACTTTACGAGGATGAAGATTTCTACATTGGAAAGACCGATCTCGGTACCGTTAACTTCGAGGAGGAGATGGAAAGTGTACAGCCGTACAAACCTTACCTGGTTCTGCGATTCAACGTCGGTCCAACTATGGGCAACATGCATTTACGTGTGGAACATTTTCTACTTGATGTCTATGGTTTTAACATTACCTACGAAATAATCCCAAAGGTTGAGCCCCAGACCCCTGCCTGTTCAGTGCATAACTGTTCTTTTCTGGGCAATTGCCTAGCCTCCCGTGATTATAGACAGTACACGTGCCAGTGTTTTGACGGTTTCTACGGAGAGCATTGCCAATTTGGTCCGTATTGCGACCCTGCTATTGGCATGAACATGTGTCGCAATGGCGGAACGTGCAGGTCAGTGCTACATTGATAAATTTAGTGAATTATACTCGCTTTACTATTGGGTCATACACACTTGTACATCATCATATAGTATATACATACTATAAAACGCTGTCCTAAATAGTGTCCCATACTCGGTCAACCTTTGAATGCTTTCAATAAATCATAGCCCATTAATTAATTTATTTATTTATTATTAGTCGTACCTATTCACACGTACTATACACTATACGCTCATCTATCACCGACATTATGTAAAATGTGTAAATGACAGAAAATAAGCAACCCGTCTCCTAATGTCAGTGCTCATGTCTTTACGGTGCTTTCATTGGCCACAAGTCTTCGTACCACTTTCCGTATTCCCCATTCGCCTGTTTAATCACTCTCCGGAGTTCTTCGTGCAATATTGATTACATAATACCATTTTGTTGTCTGTTTTCTTTCCAGCTACTTTTACGGTTCAACTGTGAATACATGTGATTGTCCCCCCGCGTACTACGGAGTGCAGTGCGAGAGTCAGAGAAAGGGCTTCCTAGACTCTGGTGAGAATGGCCCTTTGTCCCGATTAATCACCCCCCCCCCCACTCCCGACCTCACGGCAACGTACATTATGCAGGAAGATATCCTTGTCTGAGTACAAACACAACACTGCTACGCTACCTTTTCATAATTACAGTGAAGTTGTCGTCAATACTGAATCATGCATTAGGATCACCCCTCGATGTCCTCAAAGGTTTACCAACATGTCCTCATGAGTTCGTACGAGAGAGAAAGAGAGAGAGAAAAAAAAAGCAGATTTAAAGGGAAAGCAGGCCAGCTTGAGCTGTGACGCTTGGTTACATGTTCACAGGCGAATGATCACAAGTCATGCATTATTTTCACAGAGTGTGAGGCCCTGGGATGCAATCAGCAATGCATCACCGAAGCTGGGGTGACTAAATGCGCTTGTAATGAGGGCTATCAACTGAGCGCCAAGAATAACACTTGCGTGGAGAAAGGTCTGCAAAAGTAAACAACCAAACAATGTGGAAGTTATTTCCTTCTATGCAGGTCATAGGAGATACCATGGTATTGTCAGAGTGGAAACAGGGGCTAGGATGGGGAGACCCAAGAATCTCACCATCTGCCCCACTTTTGCGGCAGAATTCACCCAACAGGTATGCATTGTGTTATTGTAGATTTATTCGATGGATTTATTCTCCTGCTTTTACTCTTCCTATAGATCTCAACTAATTTGAAACATGACATCTCAGAATTGACAAACTTCACCATAATAGAGATGAGGTAAGCAAATATTCAACATCGTTTAAGATATTATTTTACCATGACTTAAAAACAAATAACCATAATCACAGGTATGACGACCCAAGTTACATTCTTGTCGAATTTACTTTTATTGGAGGAAAATCTGAGCACCATCAAATCTGGTTGGTACTTACTGTCTTCGTTTCCAAGGCAACTATTTGTGGGTACAACCTATCCAGACACTACCTGATGTTTGATTCGCAACCAGGTAATGATTCTGCCTGTTCGTGAATGACACTTATATCTCTCTGATTGTCAGTTCTACATGATGTCACCCTCCATAATTATGACATAGTCGAGAAACCAACAGACGCTGGGAACTTGTTAACTCTGGTCTGCCAAGCTACTGGGTCAAGTAACGCCAGGTTTAAGTGGACAAAAGATGGACATCCGATTGATATGGGAAGGACTGATAGACATCTATGGGAGAATCGAATAACTAGAGGCAATGGTGAAGAACATATATCGGTCTTCAACATTGAAAAAGCGCATCGGCTTGATGAGGGTGTGTCTTTCATTACAATTCACTTGCCCGGCCGTCAACTAATTCAACTCATTCAACTTGCAGGTGAATTCGGTTGTGAAGTAACCGACTGGAACCGGACAGAACGTCGAGCTGTACATGTCCATGTCATTCCAGTACCTCACATGGAGGTTACCCCATTGTCCAGTACACTGACCGCTGGCTCACCAGTCGCGATAACCTGCCTCTCCAGGGATGACGAATTTGCTCTGTTCAGCTACACTTGGAAACGCAATGGAGATGACATGATACGCGGTGCAAACGAAGAGGTAGTGGAGCAGCTCCTGCCAACGGGAAGCAGATTAAGCATACCCTCCCTTAAAGAACCAGCCGTCTACACTTGTACCATCACTAGTCAGGCTGGCAGCATCAGCGATGACGCGTATGTGGCTGTTCTGAATGGTATGGGTCGTTGTAGCCGTGGTTTGTCATCCATACACGCTCATAATATTTACAGAAGCTGGTCACACCTGCAATTCAGAATTCTACAGAGAAGTCCAATGGCAATTGACCAATGGGGAAATGGTTGATTGGCAGTCGTGTCCAAGACATGCTGAAGGTATGAGAGTATCTGTAGTTTCAGTAGCTTGAATAGAAACTTACAACTTCTGAATGCTTTGCCGCGATAGAATGGATTCGTAAGACTGGATGTGACGACAAATTATGCAAGGAATTGGCCTATTCTCCAGGTTGATTGCATGCAGCTCTAAATGTGCTTCTTCGTGGTTGTATAGGTGCTTGTTGTGTTTGTAATTTGTTGTGTTAGTCATATTTTTGTGTGGCTTTGATTTCCTGTGTTGTGTACAATATCAATTATCCCATGACCAGTGGCTCTTGAGCAATCTGCACTATCTGTGGGTTAATTCAAATTACTTAATCTTGCTGATATCATGGGTGTGTTCATAATAGCCTGACATTGAAATGGTGATCGAAGTAGTGTAACGGTTTTGGCATGGCGAGGAGCAATGATGAAAAATAGTTGATTGCAAATTACTAACATGCCTTATAGTCCAATGTAGACGTCGAATTCCTCTGGAGGTATGTCTAAACATACTTGAGTATTATCTTCTACGCCACACAATAACAATATGCAGTCAGCTTATTTTCATGATCGATCCTTGAATTAGTACCGAGTAGTATTGGAATTTTGCATGATTTTATTATTATTTGATATTGCGTTTCAAGATGGATTAATTTAATATCCATGGTGTGGATGTTCGGTAACTTTCAGGTCGCGTATCTCGTCCATGCGTCTGCAAGAATGCCAGTTATTGTCAGTGGCAAGAGCCGGATTTCTCCAAATGCACATCAATTCCCTTGGACATCATAAAGCATACGGTAAGTGAATCCGTTTCAGCCTAAATGCGCTTTCAACAGTACAAAAAGCCATTACCCTCAAATAAAAAGAAGCCAAACGAACAAACAAGCAATCAAGGAAAAAAAAAAAGAAGAAGAAAAAAAAAAAGAAAAAAAAACCACGAACAACACACCAGGTTATAAAAATTATTATAATTATCTTCATCTTTTGCTGCGAACTGTTAACTCTGTGGCGTGGTCCTGTTTTTAGGGCATTTTTATTATGTGACATCTGTTGGCAGAGTTATAAAATGTGCATAATTTATACCTGCACTATCCAGTTTTATTATCTATTGATTGATTTTCGGTGATATTAAATCAACCAATGTTTTGTATTAAGTGTAAATCAATTATAGAATTCGCTGACTACGCTGCCCTTAACATCACTTCATTAAGACATCGCCACAATTTCCCCCTCGCCTGCTTCATGTTCAAATTAAACAGCAATCGTCTGCCGCGCAAGCTCTCCAAATATAAACCCATCCCTCATACCAACCCATACAACACGCGGAACTGTGTTTTGCGTGCGCCATATGTGTCTTACCCGTGCCTACGTCTTCTCGACCGTTCTCCTTTTCTTTTCGGCCTGAAAATTTGAACTTCATTTCTCATACCTTTCATTCCCTTCCGGACATTTCCTCTTTTAAATCATCTCTTCGCCAGTCATCATATTACATGCCACTCGCACAAATTTATTACTAAATATTCTGCAAATTTATGACCTGTCAAGAGGACCTCCTCATGACGTGTACTGAATAAAGTATTCTTTTTTGAAAATAAAAGGTATTATTATGACTATTTTGATAACCATCCAATTTCGGGTTTGGTTTTTCACTCGAGTCAATATTTTACAACATAAGTAAAGCTTCGGAAGCATCAGAACGCAACGTCAGAGTAGAGCGCTCAGAGTTCGCCTGAAACGGTGCAGATTTTTTCAGAAAACGATCCGCATTTCAAACTTACGATGCAGAAGTATAACTTGTTAATGCTGTCAATTTCAGCTGACCAAACTAACGCTAGGTTATCAGGTCGTGACAATCGAGCGTTTGGTGGGTGACCTCAGTCATTACCTCCGTCGCGTAATCAAACCAGACAGGAGACCTCTTGCCGGTGACCTGGGTCTAGCGATGACCTTGCTGAGTGACCTTGAAAATTACATCATCGACTTCCATCCAGACGTGAAGAATGCGAGTTTTCAGGTGTGCCGGACTCATCAGAAGTCCATCGAGAACATTGAAAAAGTTCAATGGATGTTCACGTTCACACTCTTTACAGGAAGTTCTAGAATTAGCCAACATCCTCATTGATCATTCATTGAAAATATCCAACGCAGAAAATGAGGTCAGTGATTCAGGTTCACGTATAGCAGGCCAATATATTACCACTCTTACAGGAACTTCAATTGGAGAAGAAATTCATCGAATTTACTAAACAATTGACTTCTGATCAGAGGTTGTACCATCTTGCTACCAAACAACCCTTCCAGCTGTCAACGCCTTACTTAGGTATAATTAAGACAACGGTTAAGATAATTGAATAATACGATTAATTTATGACCTGCAGATTTTTCATCGACCCTCATTCCGATGAGCGATCAGGCCCAAGTGCGGAATGTGATTCTGTACAGCAAGAATGATATTGAAATCAGCCACAGGAATGAAAAGAAGTCTTTCCGTGAGTGTTGCTAATTTTGAACCTCTTACTGTGAATAGATGTTGAGTAGTTAAATAATAACTATATGTAACTGTTTATGTAATTATAATGTGTTATGTTGGTTATGTCGGTGGTTATTATTACGTAATGACACAAACGTTATGTGTTCTGCAGTAGAAGGAACCCCAGACTCTCAACACATAGAGCAGCCGCAAGGTGAACAATCTGCAGCATGTGAATATTGGCATGTTAACACTGGCTTTTAATTAAATCAATATATAATGATGTCGATTCATGCATGACTTGGGCATTGGGTGCTTTGTATTTACTAATATTTTTATCATTTGTTTCAGTTATTGTGGCATCTTTTTTTTAATTCATTATGATATCATTTTAGACCTATATGTAACAAAAAGACAAGCTTTTGGGGTTTAATGGTTATTCTGATATATGAGTAAATATACTTAGGTGCAAAAGAAATGCAGCTCCTTCGTTATGCCAACACCACACTCCGGGTTTGTATTGCATAGACACGAATTTTTGTGTATACTAAGTTCAACCACTGGCGCACATATTCCTGAAATTTCAACGAAAACAGAGGATAGTAATCTGGTTTAATTGGAGGAGCAATCGACAATGGGTCAAAATAAAAAATCTTTGATTTTCATGATCCAAGTCCTCTGACTCACACGCCAATATCAAGTGAGATCATTTTTGGGCCTAAATTTCTCAATGAGAATCTCATCCCTGCTAGTGAGATGTTGCTACAGCCTTGAAACATCTCTCTGCTATTGTGGAGAGACAGGAGGTGGTGAGAAATTACTGACTTCAGTTCATCCCATAAAAGTTCATTTTGTGACGAATTGAGGAATGTGCCAACCATGACAATGCCATGAGTTCGTTTTTCTTCTTTTAGAAGTCTGCGATAACCATAGCAAGGTATGGGGAGCATTATCTTGCTGCAAGAGTCGGATTATCGGATATTCTTAACCCGGATTTGGGGTCTTTTATGGTGGTTTGAGCCCCTTTCTCCAAATCTGAGCTGATATCAAAAATTTCTCTGCAAATAATTATTTTGGTCGGTCGCACCCCTCCCCTGTCACACATTCCGTAAATATGGCTGTCATGAACCAGTCCTAACCTGGAGTTCGGCCGGATTTGTCTCTCGTCTCGGTTTGCTCTCAGTTTCAGGCATCCAGAACGGGGTCAATCCACGGTAGACCTGATATTTTCTGCTTGATGACGCATTTGTTGTCTGGTTGATACACTATATTCGAGTTGGCGGTCTGTGACTCTTGAATTAATTCCACGCTCCCGAAGACTTCTGGGTACTACCATTCAGAAAGCCCTCAGCTTTCCCAGAGTGCATTTTTTTTTTTTTTCAAAAATATGATTGCTTTTGAGTAAAGCACGTGGTCGAGTATCGTTTCAGTCAATTTGATTGTCTATCAAAGACATCTTGTAACGGGAGTACTAGAAGTAATGTTTACCAGGATTCACGGATTGGCTGCGAAAGAAAATCAATTCTTGATCGTGAACGGTTTGAAAATGCAGAGAATAGACTTGTGCAGTGTGTAGAATATTCTTGTAACCCAAATTTGAATTAACTAATTATTAAGCCAATTATAGATCGTTGCGTTTCATTTTCTCTTGGATACGGCGTTGTTGATACAATCAATTTTCAAAACAATACATGAACATCACTTGCCTCCAATCTCACGAAGATGCTCAATGAAAAGATCGAAGGTTAGGATGTGGAATCTAGCTTCTGTTTGGGAATTATTCGGGTGTATTATTGGCAAGGTGTAGTAGCGCTGTATGATTTACTAATTCAATAATTGCTTTCAATGCAGCGAGGGCATTACTAAGTTCAAAATTTAGTCCGCGTGGGGAAGCTTAATCGCAATCACTTAAGGCTAAACTTTCGGGTGGTAGCCACGTCTATTTCGGCTTTTTCTATCAGCATTCAGCCGGATTAATCCGTTGCTTCAATTCAGGCGTGCAAATTTCAACACAAGTCCATAATGTTTGAACTACTCGATTTGTAGGAAAACGGTGACAAATACTGCCGTGAGATGTGTATAATTATTAGGTATATTACGCTTCAGTGATTACGTTCTTCGGTTATTATTGCCTGGTTTTAGTGTTTCCGCTTCATATTATGTCGGTTGATAACTTTATGTCCACCTCAAAACCAAACCATTTTTCGACCTGACCTCAAGTCTAAAAAAAACATCAATTCGCAGGAAATAGTTCAGTGAACTTTGCAACGGTCGTGTACGACAACAATATCATACCTGATGTTATCGTCAGTAAAACGTGAGTACTCAAAAGTCACGGCAGATGTATCACACTGAAGTGTTTGAATTTCACAGGGAGTCAGATTATGCGGTCAACTCTGCGATTGTTTACATCGGAATCCAACGAGAGAATGGTGTGTACCAGTGGCACGAGCGCATACCATTCAGCATTCAGTTCCCGCACTCCAAATACCAATTGGTCAGTTTGATGCATGCAGTGTTGCAATTCGTCTGATGTGTCCCTTTCAGGATCCGAGTGTGGCAAATGTATCCACGTGCGCTCTGTACGATTATGAGTGAGTTAACAAAGTGACAAGTCCCGTTTATTTTATTATACCATCAATAACAGACACGACCTGGACACCGGTGTCTGGAAGACCGATCTTTGTGACCTGGTATCTGTTACTGCCAATACCACAACATGTAAATGTCAGTGGCCAGGGCTTTACGCGGTTATCTCAATGAAAGAGCATCCAATGGTGTGATATTTTATAATGTTCGATTCTCTCTCATCGGTTCATTATCGTTCTTCATTTCTAAACAGCAAGCAAAACACAGCGAAACACCGCCACCATATGACATCATCCGTGTCGCGGCGGTCATATCAATGGCCTGCTTTGTCACCATCATCATTATCCATCTTTGCTTCTGGGGGTATGCATGCTCTTTGATCTACATATAAACAGATTTAGCACGTCTGCTACACATCCAGGCAATTGGAAAGTGATCCCAAAGCGGTCACGCTCAACTTCTGTTTAGTCATGATAGCGGTTTGCAGCATCCTAATCAAAGGCTTCAAAGAGGAGTTTGCGGAGGTAACCACAGCAACACTTCATATTAACCTGCGACACGTCTTCTTTCCAGTTGCCTTGTAATAGCCTCAAACTGATGCTCACCTTCTTTTTGCTGAGCGCTTTCTGCTTCATGTTGGCTGAATCCATGCGCATTCATTTCCACAGCATGCGAACGGGAGCGAGGAAACTGGGAAATCTCAAAGACATCGCTATTGGTTATTGTAAGTAGTTATTTACATGTATGTTGTAGCTATCATTATAATGTGTCATTTATACATTCAGGTTTTCCCCTGTTGCCTGTCATCGTCTATGTCGTCGTAAATCATGGTATTCAAGATATCGAGATCATCCAGACATTGTGAGTGCAATATGTTCACGTTCCTTTTTTTACATAATTTGTTCCTCGACAGTTGCTGGTATAAAATCGGCGACTGGGAGATGTATCTTATGTTCGCTACAGTTGGCCTCGTAGTCACAGTGAGTCCATCCGCTGCACCCAGAACCACACATCAACACATGTTTATTTCAGACGGCATTTCTGTTCATTTTGCTCTCATTGCGTAACACACATTGCCACTACTATTTCCGCAACCCTGAAGACAAGCATCGGTCGACGTAAATTGCTTACATAAGATCTCAAGATTTGATAATCTGTTTCTAATCTAAAAACAGATACTACATCTGTCGCTGCATCATAACATCATTCCATCTCATCTTCATGTTCGTCTCCAGCCTCCTCCTGGTCTCATTTGAAGGCCACGGTCCCATAATCTACGTGTTTTCAATATCCCTCATCTCCATGGTAAATGAGCTGACTCTTTATATCTCTCCTTTGTTTTTGTTTGTCATTATGTTTTCTACTTCTTATTCTTTGGGGTTTTGGGGTTGTTGTATTTTTTTTTTTTCTTGTCTTGCTCGGTTGGTTTATTTCAGTTGATAATATCAAAATATCCCTTTTCAGAGTTTATTTTTCATGATTCTGGCCAGTTATAAGGTTCGTCATAGAAAAAGTGACATTGATATTTTGCAAACGCTTACCTCGATTAACGACTGGCATGCATTGTGTGTCTGCTTATAATTATAAAAACATTAAAGCACAATCAACAATCATATGAACAAGCATCCCCTCATTGAAAGCGACGCTTCTAACCAATTAATTATGCTCTTGTCGATGACATAATTCAATAGTCGACCGTGAAAAGTGGACATTCAATTCAATATGATGGATTGTTGGGGCTTTTTAATCCACATTCATGTGTATTGTTACGAGTCTCATAAAGCATTTATTGACGTCTGACGAGCTTGCACGCGTTGACCATTTCAATAATTCAGTTATTATGCAGTTATTATACATTTATATAAAGTCCATTATCAACGTGAAAATTGGTACAACTGGTCTTTTTCAGAGTCTCTTCTACGTGTTTATTCAATGTCTTCTGTCGACGGAGGTACATATTCCTGCATCACATTAAGTTGATGTCATCAGTATTGTCTCCAATCCAGGTCATTGCTGGTCTCCGAAAGAAAGCGCACGTACATTCTTGCAAAAAACACTTAGTATGTTTGCCAGATCCAAACTGTGACGACTGCAAAATTGTGGCCGTTGAAATGAACAGCAAGGTAGTGTAGTAATACGGTAACTTTTTCTAAGTCTTTTCCTGTGAATCTATGTTTATTACCAGGCTTCAACGGCTCCATCGAACAGCTCATTCAAATGTCAGTATCTCAAGAAATCTTTGTGCGCTATATTCATTGATTGCTTTATTGTTTGTACTAACAGCGTTCGTTCGAACACATAGCGTCGATGCAACCGGTTTAGATGCCGTCGTAGAAGAGCCTCTCTTTGAGGCCAAAATGTTCCTTTCATCTCGTTCGAAGTCACTGCCAGCCACAAAAACATTAGCCAGACAGAAAAGCATCACAACCAATCCGTTGGACTCTGACCAAAGCAGTGGCGGCGCTTGTGAGTGCTCTGGTTGTGGCCCAATCTACATCTACAACAAACCACTCACCGTCCGCTCTTTTATCCGAGACTCAGCGCCTTCTCAACAAGAGTCTTCGTCCTCTCCTAAAAAGAGCGTGTCTTTCCACACGTGCGTCAAGAGGGATCCGGACGCCATGACTCGTCGTTTGAGCATGCCGAATCCTTTCCCCGAGTTGCGCTCTCCGCGTTCCGTACAGCATTGCCTGAAGCAAGTGGAAGGCAACCCAGAAGAGGGGAACACAGGTCTCGAGGAAGAAGAAGACGAGAGAGCTAGTAAGAAGCTTCTCTTTCAGCTCGGAGGAAGCAATCTTGATTTATGTGAAATTGAGGAAGAAGAGGAGGAATTAGGATTTCTCCTAGCAACTTCAACTCCTGAAACTGATCAATACATTTGAATGCAAATGCTGACGCAAAATGCGACTATATGGGCGTTATTTAAGCCAATTATTCTAACCGTTTCTTCTTTTCTACGATTTATTCATTCCAGTACTTGCAATATCGTATTCCCGGTGCCATTTTTATTGCTATACTCCGGTGTAGACCTTGATATTCCTTGATCCTCTACACTGTTTAATGTCTATATCCTGTGACGCTTTTCATATTTGAATGTGTGTGTTTTCTGTGTTATTATTTATGCCTCCAATAATTATTATTTTCCACATCAAAAGTGTTTGTTTGTTGTTTTTTTTGTTTTTTTTTTGTTTTTTTTTTTTTCATTTTTCATTTACCTCATTGATGTAATCCTGATTATTCAGCTCACATCGTGTGGAATACGATAGGGAATTAACGCATGAAACTGTTGACACACTAGGGCATACACCACCGGCCAAGTACTTAATTACAGCCCAATGTTATAATCATGCATTTGCATAACGTATAGTAAATTGGTAATCGATGTACAAATAAATATAAATAAAGGATGATTTAGAACTATAATTTATTTGCAAGTAATGGGAATCTTTCATCGTAGCAAAAACTGTTTTTCCTTCTATATAGAACCGGCTTTATTTCACAAAACCAATCATCGGTAATATTTGGAGAGGCTACTGCCATACAGACAGACAGCCAAAACATTTATTGTGGTAAAAAAAAAAAACAAAAAAAAAACAAACAAACAAACAAACAAACAAAGAAAAGAGTAAACAGTGAATAGATAACTTAGGAGACTGGCGTAACGGCCCTTCGGCCGCTGGCACGCCAGCCACCTGTGTTTTATCTTTCGTTCCGTTCAAGTCGCAGCCCCTGCACACCAATGACATCTGGTTTAAGGAAGGCTCTTTTATGAGAAATCACTGGTGTATATTGTCCACCATGAGACGCCATAACACTTGCACGCGTTGACCATTTCAATAATTCAGTTATTATGCAGTTATTATATAAAGTCTATTTTCTACGTGGAAATTGGTACAACTGGTCTTTTTCAGAGTCTCTTCTACGTGTTTATTCAATGTCTTCTGTCGACGGAGGTACATATTCCTGCATCACATTAAGTCGATGTCATCAGTATTGTCTCCAATCCAGGTCATTGCTGGTCTTCGAAAGAAAGCGCACGTACATTCTTGCAAAAAACACTTAGTATGTTTGCCAGATCCAAACTGTGACGACTGCAAAATTGTGGCCGTTGAAATGAACAGCAAGGTAGTGTAGTTGTATGATAGCTTTTTTAGATGCAGTATTTTAGAATAGATTTTATTTGTAATGGCATAATGAACACACACACACAAATAAATAAAAAATAACAATAATAATGGGAAAAAATGTGTCTATTCAGGCAGATGCCCTAAAGCGTCGATCACACTATTTTCCCTCTCATTATTTTATGTTTGTGCGTTCACTTCCGCGGTTGCGTTAATGCGTGCGGGAAACGCACGCATTCAGATGGATTGGTATGAAAAATTATTTGCGGACGGCGTGTTCTGGCAATGCACCAACCCGTTTGCCATGGAAACACACGTCAACGATTGCAAATTCAATGGAAGATTCCGATGGAAATATGTCCCGCACGCATATGATTTGAACGGAAAGATGTGTGCGTGTGAAACACCACTCACATAACTAACGGCCGGACACCTTACAAACCATAACATGCATTTGCGATAGATATGGATATTATCCTGTGTATGTACACACGGAATCGATATCGGCCTGTCTCCTCATTGTGAAAAAAATGGTCACGATCGCACATTAGCTCGAATTATAAAATACACGTCCATTCGAAATAAAACCCATACTACAACGCGAGTAAAAAATACAGAAAAGATAAAATCGAGCCCAAATTTGCTAAAGGGTTATTAATTTGGGCAAAATTTAACCGTGATCGGTTCGCCGAAACCGGAATATGCGATAATCGACTGAATGGCATGGTTGCCATTAGTCGTGCCACTCCTTTCGGCTGGCTCCTGCATCGCTTTAGCAAGCGACGCAGGAGNCAGCCGAAAGGAGTGGCACGGCTAGGTTTTCATGGCAATGGGCGACACGTAAAACAACATGAGGTGCATGTATATCATGTTACTATGCAGGTTATTTTTGGTTAGATTAGGTTAGGTTAAGTTATTATTGGTTAGGTTAGGTGTAAATTTTGTGTAACGTTAGATAACGTTACAATAACGTTACCTAACGTTACCATGGTAACGTTATAAGATAAGATAAGATAAGATAATAGTTTATTGCTTCAAGGAATATAATTATTGTGTACATACGTACATGAACTTAAAGAAAAAAATGAAAGGAAATACAATGAAGCAATCAGAGCCAGATACAAACCTTGTATATAGGGCCCTGATTAAAAAAAACACCAGATATAATTATTATGAGAAAAGAAAGTGCAACTTAATTAATACATATGCGTAAATATTTCATAAAACTAGAACGGAAATTAAATTTTTAATTTGCTTTTGGAAAATTCTTACAGTTACATTTGTGTATTGAAAATATTCCAATCGTGCGAGAAATTTTGTTTCTCACACATTGAATATAAAAATTCCATCTGAGTTTCTCATCCAAAATCACACCCAGGAAGACCGCAGACTCCACTCTTTTGATCGGGACATCATCAATTAAAAGCGCGATATCACTGTTCAATTTTCTTCGCATACTGAATGCAATGAAATTAGTTTTAGAAGTATTCAACATCAGTCTGTTGGCTCTGAACCACAGGCTTAGTTTCTTAAGTTCATGATTCATAATACTGGCTGCAACATGTTCATCTGAATTAGAAATGAACACGTTTGTGTCCTCAGCAAAAAGCACAAAGTGTAAAATAGGTGACACATTAGTGACGTCGTTAATACATAATAAAAATAGTAGAGGACCCAAAAAAGATCCCTGAGGAACTCCACACGTAACTAATTTATATTCCGACAATGTACCATTGTACAAAACCCTTTGATGCCTTCCACTCAGGTAGCTTGTAATTAAATCAAGTGGAGCACCACGTATTCCATATTTGTTCAATTTACGGAGTAAAATGTTATGTTGTACAGTATCAAATGCCTTCTGGAAATCCAGCAACACACCCAGAGCGAGATGTCCTTCCTCTAATACTTCAACTATCTTGTGAACAGCAGAGATCAATGCCATGGAAGTGTTTTTTCCCGATTGGAATCCAAATTGATGCGGAGAAAGAATGCTGTTATCCTCAACAAACTTCATAATACGTTTGTGAATCAATTTTTCAAACACTTTTGAAAAAAGGGGCAGTAGTGAAATTGGTCTATAGTTTCCCAACTCCGGTCATTGGAGAGCCTTTCTTGTACAACGGAACAACTTGGGCAACTTTAAGATCATCAGGAAAAGTTCCATGAATAAATGATAAGTTAACGATGTGGAGAAGGGGTTCAACAAGACAATCAAAAGCCGCCTTAACAGGATCTGCACATATGCCATCCCAGCCAGGACTTTTATTCTTCAATTGAAGAATAGTATTACCTAACTCAACAGCATCAACGGGTTGAAGAAACATACTGTTCCGAACTGCCCCCTGAATAAATGTACACGGGTCAGTATCATCAGGTGGGATTTGAGAAGAAATGTTAAGGCCTACATTAACAAAAAAGTCATTGAAGGCATTGCAAATTACATTTTCATCAGAAGTAGAAGTACCGTTGATGTTGAATTTATCAGACGCAGAGCTGGTTGATTTACTTCTCACTAATTCTCTGATAATACTCCACGACCTTTTTGAATCTTTTTTGAATCGCTCAAACAACTCGTGGTAGTATTCCTTCTCTTTGCTTCTCATTAAACGCATTACATGATTCTTCATGGTACGATACGTCTCTTTGTTAAAAACCGTTGGATTACGTTTACATTTCTTAAACCATTTGTTCTTTTGTTTTATCATTTCTCGCAAATCTCGAGACAACCATGGCAACCTTTCTTTGTATTTACTTCTACTTGTTGTCAAGGGAAACGAGTGTGAGTAAATGTCGCTGAATTTCTTATTGAAAAAAGTGTACGATGCCTGACAGTCGTCTGCCTGTATCACATCACTCCAGTCGACATTTGACAAACGTTCTTGAAATGAAGAAATATTATGAAGACTGTAATTTCGTTTCAATACCACCTTCGACGAGTCGGTAGGAACCACAGACCCCAAATTACAAAACACTGGATAATGATCACTTATGTCAGTGACTAAAATACCCTGTACAGTATTTGTGCAAATGAAATCATTAAAGAATATGTTGTCTAGTAATGTGACTGAGTCCCCACATATTCTCGTTGGGCGATTAAAAAGCGGAAGAAAAGACTGACAATACAGTGATTCAAGAAAGTCGTGGGTGGGAGCATGTGTATCAGAAGAGAGTAGGTCACAGTTAAAATCGCCCATGAGCATGCAATTAGCTCCAGCAGACCGAATTGTTTGCAGAATATTAACCAAGTGATTGTTAAAAGCATCATGGTTATATCGAGGTGGTCGATATACAACTCCAATGAACAAAGCTTTCTTATAATTTAGTAAGCTACCCTTAGGAAGCTCAACAAATATACTCTCAAAAGAATCATGACAGACTGAGAGCTCAGGGTGTTCTAGAATTCTTAAATTGTTCCGGATAAAGATCGAGACGCCACCACCACGCGTTTTCCTGAGATTATAAACATGTTTATAACCAGGAAGCCTCACGGCATCAATAGTTCCCTCGGAAAACCAAGTCTCACTCAGACCAATTAATGAAAAATCCATTGATAAACACTTCAAGTATGACATAAGTGAAGTAAGGTTTCTCGGGGCACTACGAATGTTGTGGTGAAGTACAAAAAAATTATCAGAGCTCGAAAAAGAACTGAATTTATCATAAAAAGTAGATTCATCATAGTATGGACTACCATAGCCTTTTAAAAAATCACTAAAGTATTGATCATCCGCATCAAAGTCCGTTATATAACGCTCAATTCTCTCATCAAATTCAAAAGGATAGAAAACCATATCCCCAGAATATAATTCATTAGGCAACTCAGCGACGCCAGAAAGACGAAGGGAATTACGTCTTGAGTACTGCTCATGATCGTCCATTGCACTCTCAAGAGAAGCAACACGATGTTCCAGGAAGGAAATTCTTTCATCTTTCTGTTTGATAACCTCTGTTAAGTCCGAAATTTTAGTTTTGAAATCGGCGATTTCTGTAGTGACCAGACAGTTGATATCACGTTGAAGTGATTCGATCTTCTCGAAGATAGGAGCAATCTCCGTTGAGATAGCCCTTATGGCCACACTCATCATCTCTTGCATGACGTTTTCACTTTTCATAGAAGCCAGGAGAGCACGGCTGAAATCCTG
>KB293301.1:795-26373 GCA_000328365.1 Capitella teleta | reverse complement strand
GATGCACTTAAAAACGAGCACAGCAATTCTGTATTCAATCCTTTGTGCTAAGGGCAGCCAATGAAGACGCTCGAGAACCAGTGTTACGTGTTCTCTTCTGCCTATGCGAGTCTGAATTTTGAATACGTTGGATCTTATTCAACTGTGTTTGTGGTAGTCCTGCGAGCAAAGCACACCCGTAGTCAAGACGGCTGCTAACGAAGGCGTGGATCATGCGACCGATTCTATACAGGTGTATGCGAGCAACTTTGCAGATGTTGTTGACGTGTTCTTCCAGGTTCATGCGTTTGTCCATTGAAACTCCTATATAGCGAACCAGTTCTGAAGGAGATACATGAGTCTGGCCGACAGTCAGCAAATAAACATCATCTGGCATATGCAACTGAGCTGCAGTACTCTGAAGCAATGAGGAGAAGCTCTGTTTTTGTCACTGTTCATTTTCAGTTTTTTTTTTCTCACACATCCATCGGCGTACATCCTCTGTACAGCATTGCATTCGAGTGATGGCATTTGCAAGCTCTGACGTCTCAAAGGCAATGTAAAGGGACGTGTCGTCGGCGAAAAAATGATATTCCATGGAGTGAGACCATATGAGTATCCCAAGCGATGCAGTATAAAAGGAGAACAACACAGGTCCAAGAACAAATCCCCGAGGCATTCCCGATTTCAGAACTTGGTAGCGATCGTTGAGATATGATCGGAACCAGGCAAGAGCCGTGTCTCTAAGTCCGAGACTAATTAAGGTGTTGATGAGGGCATTATGGTCGACTGTATCAAAGGCTGCCGAGAAGTCCAAGAGTAGCATGGGACAGCCCTTCTTCTCGCTCAGAGCCAGGAGGATATCGTTATGTACTCTTATGAGAGCAGTCTCTGTACTATGGCTTTATGCATCAAATTTGAGATGACATCTCTTTGGGTGAGGTATAATTCATAACCATGTAACCGTCTGATGGGACTTCGAGGTTCCTCTGTGACAGGATCCTTGTTGTAGCTTTGTGAATATCTGCGTCTCAGGCAATTGTCGGGCGGAATCTCATGCTTTGATCTCGAAGGAATAATGAAGGAATATTTGCTTTTTCAATCGAGTGTCATGTCATCTATGACTACCGATTTCCAGTCCTCCAATTTTGATATCGTTTCGGTTGCTTCTATCGTGATTTCTTACCGTGACGATATTTATTTGAAATTGATATCCTTAATTATAATACAACCTGCAGAGTCAACATTGAATTATGAATGAATGAAATTTTAAATGAATGAATGAATGAAGTTTTTATTTATATGGCGCCATAATTTCCAATAAAATTGTTCAGTTGAATTATATGATTTATAGCAAATTGTATAAGTCGCAGTCACAATGTCATATCGCTTTGTAGACCAACCGGACCTCGACCTTCCCAGGCGACATTGAATTGCAGTCAGGCGTTCAAACCTGACTGAACTACTCGGTGCCACTATGCTTTATGCTGGACGAATTCTTCACAGGATGTTGTATATTTCATGGTACAAAATTCTATGGCAACCAAACTGCGAACAATGGAGACATATGAACTACGCCGCAAAGAGAAAACAAGGCAGTTGCGTATCCCTCAGAGACCAACAAATTATTCTTTCAGCTATCCTGAGAAATGAAAAAAGGAAATTGGTGTTTTACGGCACACCAACACTAACGTGTGTTATATGGTGCCAAACTATCTTGAGACATGCAATACAATGTGCCAATGTGAAAATCGCATATATATCGAAACGAACTTTGTGATGTACATTAGCATGTGAGATAACAACATATACAAATGATATTGTGCAACGTCACTAAGAAACCGCCTTAAATTTCCATTGGACCACTCAAAAAATAAAATCCACAATTATCGGTATCTATTATAAAAGTCCAGGACGGGCGTGCATGCTGATCACATAATGAGAGTGAGACGAAACATCGAGGAACAATTCATCAATCCAAATGTGTTATCAGCGTAAAGTGTGCTAAGATCATCAGGTCAAGCAATTAGGCAAGAATCACAAGCGCTTGAACCAGGGGTCAGGAGCGCTCTTACACCTTCCAACTGGCTCACACTGAAGATAATCCACAACGTCATTCGCAGTTGCAAAGGCTTTGGATTTTGGACTCTGCTATCTGACTTCATTGTGTACTGGGTGGGTATTTAAGACGCTGCAAACGCGAGGAAAGCCACACACCAGCAAATACCCAAAGGAAGACACTCTGTTAGGAGGATTGGAACGACACTGTATTATTTATTAACACTGGGGCAAAGAGTTTAACAACGCTGATGAAGCGTGCCATCGGCAGAAGAATGGCACACAAGTGTCTTGTGCTGCTTGTCGTGGCACTGTCCACATCTCGTGCTCTCGCAGGTAAGATCTGTGCCGGATATCAACGATTCGATGGATTTGCTGCTTGTATGTGTGTGCTTTACTTCACCGTTTTGTGTTGCTTGTATTATTTTTTCTTCGAACTGAGAGATGTACTATGTATTTAATTCCGTGATCAAATTTATTACACTTCATCAAATTGCTTAAATCAGTGTAGAAACTTTATATTGTTGCAAAAGTTATGAATATGAACTTATGCGTGTTTTGTATGTGTGCTTACAGGGCCACTGTCAGACAGCACTGCCGCCTCCGAACAGTGTTCAGAGTTGTGTCCTGGTAAGTTTCTTCCATGGTTATTATCAAAGTATTACTTAGCATTGAGTAATTAAGTTCCATGGTTTAGATTTACCCCATACTCGAAGCATTAATTACTCATGAAACCATAAAGAACAAATGATCATTGATTTCTTTCCTGTGGTCGTGTTTGCAGCAAGCACAAACGACAAATTTTCTTTCGATGCTGACCAAACTTACGAATACCAATATGAAAGCAATGTGAAGACAAGCATGGGCGGCGCCTCGGAGGAACACTCAAGCTTGCATCTTCGGACTACAGCACAATTTGAGGTCATATCGAAATGCGAGATGGTCCTCAGGGTAAGTTTTTCTTCACAATTTAACAAAAGATTTTAATATGATTAACTTCACACAGTTAACGGACGTGACAATGGAAGATTCTAACCCAAGCAACTTGGAAACCAGACAGCAAGTGCAGCGCTCTAACGAGTTCAAGCAAGCGCTGGAGACCCGCACTCTGCGCTTCTCTTTCGTTGATGGTCATGTGCAGAGCATCTGCGCTGATCAGGAGGAACCAGTCTGGGTGTTGAACATCAAACGAGGAATCTTATCTGCTTTCCAGAACACCATGGAAACCCTGGATGAGGACCAACGAGTTTTCGAGGTAAAGAAACACTTGGTTTGTGGCGTGGGTAGAATCCTTGACACGTCCCATTTTAGACTGACGTGGCTGGCACGTGCCCTACTGAATATGAGAGTAAAGGGAAAAGCTGGACCACTCGCACTGTTATGAAGACCAAGGACCTGATCGGCTGCATCGACCGCAGCGGTCCCCAATCGGCCTTCCAGGGGGCACCGTTCCAGGTGCCATCAGATATCCAGACCCTTCCAGTCATGAAGAGCACCCACGAATGCGAACAGCAGATCAACAGCGCTGGCATCCTCACGCAGTCCGTCTGCAAGGAGACACACGTCTTCCGTCCTTTCTCTCGCCAAGAGAATGGAGCCAAAACTGAGATCACTACTTCTCTGGTTTTCACCAAGCAGAGCGCTGGAGTTTCCCGTCAAGTTGGTTAGCAATATCACACTCGGTCGAAGCGTAATGGAATTCACGTGTATTTGTATTCCTATGCAGCAACCTCAAGAACCCGCAGCAGCCTCGTTTTCGATCACACCCTGAGCGCTGAAGAGCAGGCCGAGAACAAGCGTCAGGCAAAAAAGACTTTGGTCGAACTGTGCGCCCAGAGCCAAAATGACATTCGTCCTGATGTTCCGTCTCTCTTCACAAAATTCGTCCGCGAAATTCGTAAGCTTGAGACCGATGACTTGTCCAGCCTCTTCGACATTGCTACCCAAGGAGTTTGCCAGAAGGCTGAGTAAGAAATCTAAGTATTGAATGCAGTCGCCATTACACGACTATGTGCAATTATAGGAAATTTTTCCGAGATGCCATTCCGTTGATCGGAACTGAAGCCTCCATCAATCTCATTAGAGAATTGACGCAATCTGGACGTGCAACCGAAGCCGAAATCGACATCTGGCTGACCGCTATTGCGACCTCAATCCACAGGCCGTCAAAGAACATGATCACCACTTTGAAGGTAATTTGATTCACTGTAATTAAAACCCGATCACGACCAAGAAATAGTTTACTAAGAGTACTACACATAAAAAGAAAATACAAAGGGAACTTAATAGTATTAAATAAATCAATTATTGCACTAAATCATAATGATAATCATTCAGATAAAGAAATCGTGTGTTATTTTAACAGCCAATGCTTAACGGCGGTGCCTCTCGCAAGACATACCTGGCAATCAGTTCTCTGATCAACAACTTTTGCACCTTGAAAGAGGGTTGTGACAGTGACGCCGATGTACAGAGCATCATCCGCATGTTCAACGAGCGTCTCCGATATAACTGCCGCCTGGAAGATGATGAGCAACATGATGATATGCTGGCTGCTCTCAAAGCTCTTGGAAACACCGGTCATGCCGAGAGTGCTGCTCCCACTCTGTTTCGTTGTGCCAACAACAATGATCTTTCGATGGAACTTAGAGTTGCCGCCCTGCAGGCTTTCCGCAGAATGGCTTGCTTAGCTGATGTGAGTTATAGATTTTAATATAATGCAGAATTACCCTCTCACTTCCACTTCCTTTCAACAGAGCACTGAGCTGTTGAACATTCTAGAAAACACCCAAGTGGACTCTGAGCTGAGAATCCATGCCTATCTCGTGCTGATGGCCTGCCCCCAGGAGAGCACCCTGCAAAGAGTAGTTTTCATGCTTCAAACTGAAGAGGTCAACCAGGTTGGATCATTCATCTGGACCCACCTAACCAATCTGCAAGAGACATCCAACCCACACAAGCAACAGATCAGAGCTATCCTTGAATCCGAGGAACTGAAAAAGACCTTTGACATGGACAAGAGAAAGTTCTCCCGCAACATTGAAATGTCACTGTTCAGTGAGCTGCTCAACATGGGTGGCTCTGTGGAAAGCAACGTCATTTTCTCTGAGAAATCTTACATCCCCCGCTCTGGTATGCTCAACCTGACCGCTGAGCTTTTCGGACAGTCCATCAATTTTTTCGAAATGGGTGGACGACTGCAGGGCATGGAACAACTGCTCGAGCGATTCTTTGCTCCCGAAGAAGAGGTCAGCAATGAGCGTGAGAAGAGATCTTTGATCAGAGATGACTCTATCAACATGCTGGATAGATCTGTAAGTATAACTGCAACATTATTACATAATCAATCACGTGCTATTATAACAGTACGAAGTTGAACGCGAGAGGATGGGAGTGTCCTACTTCCTTCGTATGTTTGGCAATGAGATTCGTTACGGAGATCTGCACAATTTCGATCTGTCCAACATCAAGGAGAAGATGAACTTCCTCGAGTGGCTCATTGAGCTGGCCAGCGAGCATGATTTTGAAGTAACCAAGTCCATGATGTTCCTCGACCTGACCCACGTCATCCCTACTGCTGCTGGTCTACCTCTGAAACTGGAAGCCGATGGCGCAGCCACTGTTAATGTCAATGTCAACGGAAAAATGGACATCCGCAGGATGTTCACTTCTCCTTCAACTTTCGACATCAGCGGATCCGTGAAGCCTTCTGCTGCCTTGGAGGTCACCTCCATGATGGGCATTGATGCTTTCGTCGCCAAGACTGGCTTGAAGATGGTGACCACCATGCACACAAGCACCGTTGCGCAAGGCAAATTCCAGCTCACTGATGGCAAGATCTTCAACATGGATTTGGACATTCCCCAGGACAAAGTTGAATTCATCTCAGCTGAGTAAGTATTTAATTTTCATAGTAATTTGGATTGACAGTTAAATTCAATAGGAGCAAATTCTTCATCTTGTATCGCGATGATGAGCGCGAACAGAACATGCTCAACACTGGTGAACGAACAAACCATGCTGCATGCATTGGAGGAAAATTCACCACTGTCATGGGTCTTGAGTTGTGTGGAGAGCTGTCTTACCCTTGGGATAACAGCAAATCCGAAGTGCCTTTCTTCCCGTTCACTGGACCTGCATCTGGTAAAGTCTATCTTAACAAGAGAGACACCTACACAGGTTTCCACTTTGAGGCCAAACACATTCAGGAAAAAGTTTGTATTTGATCATTACAGTAATGAATTACTAAATCTCTAATTCCACGCAGACTCGTGCCCAGACCGGAGTTCAGATCAAGGACATTGCTAGAGTGCAGTTCAACACCCCAGGCAGCACTGTTGATCGTGAAATGCTGTTTGATTTCGAAATGGACAGAGCCAACAAACAGATAAAACTGAACCTGAAATCTCCATGGAAGAAGGCTGATTTGAATGGTACGCAATTCTTATTTAACACATAATAATCTAATGCTGACGATACATCTCCTTTTCAGTTGCAGTGATCTCCACCGAGGTCTTACGTTCAATCTCTGCCAGCGCTGTCATTGATGAAGTCAATGAATACTCGGCTGTTGCTCAACTGACCACTGACGAAAGCGAGAATGCTATCCGTTACCTGCCCAGTGTCCAGATCATCATCCCAGGACAGGAGAATATCGTGTTGGATGGATCTTTAATTATGCGTCAGACCAGAAAGATTGACGTGAATCTTGAGCTGAAGAACCTCCTCGAAAGACCCATCAGCCTCAGAGGTGAGCAGCCATCCAATTAGTATAACCATGGCATTTACACACCATGATAAAAATATTATAAAAAGCATACATAATTGCAATCTCGATTTTTCTCCCCTCCTGAATAGGATCCATTGATAAACTGAACAACAAGCGTCGCATGAAGTATGGGGGCGAGATGGAATTCAGTTCATCTTTCCTAAACGGCCGAGTTGAAGGATTTGTTGACCACAACAAAGCCTCAGGTCAATCTTTGGCTTCCCGCATGACCATTGAATACTCTTATTTGGAGGGAGCTCAGCAGAGCATCGTCTTGAGCAACAAGATTCGCGATAAGAGCACTGATACCGCTATGGCATACTCCTTAGATTCTGCATGGAGATGCTCCTTCTGGCCTCGCTATGATGGCGAAGTCAGCATGGACTTCAACCTTGGACAGAACATGATTAGCACCAATTTCCAAGCTGGCCTCGATGACGTCAGAAAGATTGTCTTCAGTGAAACTGCTACTTTCCAAATTGATGAGAATTCAGCAACTGTGACAGGCACTGCTCGATTCCAGTTCCCTCTTAAGGTGAGACACTTTATTATAATTATTTTTTTTAATATGATATTTTCATCCTTTAAATACATTTTCGAGCTGTAAACATACAATACATTGAATTAAAGTCAAACGTACGTCTATTTTCATGATTGGTTGCAAATTCTTTTGCAATTGCTGAAAATATATTTTGTTTATTGCATTAGTACATGGACTACGAAGTGAAACTCGACCATATGCACACTACCAATGAGCTGAAGACTGAAGGAACCCTGAAGTCTGGAAGTGATGAGAGCAGTCTGACCCTTGGATTGAAGAAGGAGAGCTCTACACTACTGAAAATGACCGGTGAGGCTAAACTTGTCTATCCTGGTCGTGATATGGCATGGACTCAGTCCATTGAAGAGAAGAACCCTAATGAGTATCACCATAATCTGGACATCCAGCTCCAGAAATACGAGACTATCAGCCTTGAATCAGTCTACAAGATGATCCCAATTCATGACCTTTCTGCTACCCTGTCAATCCCTGAATTTGAGCCTATGATCTTGAATGCTCGTGTCAACCCTGATGTGAACAACCTGATGGTTCATGTTGACACCACCGGTCTCGGTCAAACTTACTCTGGTGAAGTCACATCCATTATGCGCGGTTCTTTTGTCCGTAATTTTGCCATCCAAAACGGTTTGTCTCTCACCTGGCCCGGTTGCCAGGTGGAGGCCAACAGTGAGATTACCCGCAGGAATGAGGTTTTCTCTGTCAATGGCGAGACCTCATGGGATTCTGACAGCAAGGTAACTGTCAATGGACAGATGACCATGCTGCATGGAGCTCCTGCTCTGCAGATAAAGGTTACTTGGCCGCAGAACTTTGTCAGTCTCGACTTCGAGGGTGTGTACCAGCATCAGGGTTGGTACACTACTGAGGATGATCTCCAAGGAAATGTTCACTTCACCAGTAGCTTCACAGGTCTTGAAGATCTTAGTGCAAGCTTGAAGCATGACATGACCAACAAAGGCATGAAGACTCAGGCTGAGGTGGGCTGGACAGCAAACCAGAAGGTTGATGTTGAATTCACCTTGAAGAAGATCAATGGCTTCAATGAGGTCCAGACCATTGTTGAAGTTGGAACTCCATTCATTGGCTACAAAATACTTAAGGGAGAGCTAAACTACAAAATTAACGGAGATTCCCTTGAGACTACAACTATAGTCCAGGTTGAAAATGCTGTATCTCAGCTGGCTCTCTCCGGCCAGGTCAGTCTTCAAGCTGATCGGCTCATCAGAGGAACGATGATGCTCACGACTCCTTTCGATGGCTTTGAAAGCATTACGGCCTCTCTGAAGCACAGCGACAATGGAAGAAACTTCAAGACCAATGCTGAAAGCCAGTGGAGCGACACTGGGAGAATCAGCACACAACTGAAGATGAACCTGCTGAGACGTGGCTATGACGTGAAGAATTCAGGAGAGTTGGTTGTTGCTACACCTTTCGAGGGCTACACATTGACCAAGATTTCATGGACCCACGAGAATGATGACAACAAAATTTCTCACCAGACTGTTGTCGAATGCGAGTCGCAGAGAAGCCTGTATGAGCTCAATGCTATGAGAAAAGTCAGTCATAGCAAGCGCACCTGGGAAGTCAAGACCGTTCTGCAGACACCTTTTGCTCTCGCTCAAGACATCCGCATGAACATTGCTCATTCCAGTGAGATCAACAGCTGGGAAAATTTGAAGAGTAAAGGCAGTCTGCAATATTCTCCTGGAAAGACCATCTCATATGAACATGATTTGGATGCTAACAAGGATAAACTGAATCTGAAGTCCAAGGTCACCAGCCCCATCACTGATATCATCACCCTATCCATGAGAAATGAAATTCAAGAAGCTTCTTCCTATGCCTTTAAGAATGAACTGAAGTATGGTGACAACAAGCGCATCACTTTTGAAAGCATCGGCTCCATGCAAGAGGCATCCTTCAGTGGAACTTCTCAGATCACAACTCCATGCCCTTACTTTGAAAAAATTGTCCTGAACAAGGAGTTGAAGCGAGAAAATGGTGTCTGGATTTCCCATGCTGATCTTGAGTATGCATCTGGCCAAGTCATTGAATTTGATGCCCAGCTTGGTCTTGATTCTGTCAAGGCTGTCAGTCTTTCATTGAAGACCCCCTTTGCTTATGTCAGAGATGTGTCTGTCAGCACTAAATTTGAGGGTATTGGTAGCGATTTTGAGTGCAACACTGAAGTTAATCATCATCTGTTGACTAAGAAAATTGCTCTGCTTGTAAAGTTTGATTCGTCTAATTTGAAGAGGATCACTGGCAACGTTGACTTCCAAAGTCCATTTGAGGTTATGTCCTTTGCCAAAGGTTCTTTTGTTCACTACAGAAACAACGGAGGGAAGATCCTCAATAAATTGTCCATTGAGCTGCCACAGTACCAAGGAAGTATCAACAATGAGATGAAAATTCGTGGATGGCAGATGCACTCCAGCAAGACTGAGTTGAAATACATGAGTGGTCAAAAGTTTGAGGTTGCACATGACTTTTCTCTTGACAATAAGGTTGAGGGCAAGTTTATGTTGAAGACTCCTTTTGATGATTTATCTGTCTTGGCCCTGGATTTTGAGCATAACGGTCTTGCTTCTGACTTCAACACCAATGCTGTTGTCAACTACAATGGTTTGAGATTTGTCAGTGAAACGAACTTCAAGCTGGAAGGCTCCTCTCTGGTGGCTGCCACCAAAGTTGAAACTGCTTACAACTTGATTGGATTGGAACTCACCCACAGTGGAGACCACACTCAGTTCACTAATGTCTTTGGGATCAACTTTAATGGTAAACAGATGTCTGCTTCATCTGAATTTGCTCTGAACAATAATGAACCCACTGGCAGAATCACCGTGACAACTCCTTATGCTTGTCTCAGATCCTTCAACATGAACTTCGAGCACTCTGGAAAGAACTGGCACAACTTTGAGAACACTGGTGCCTTTGAGTACAATGGAGACCGCTACACTGCTGGATCTGAATTTAAGATGTATGCAAATATGATTCGTATGAAGGTCAACGCTCATATTCCTGAGGAATATAGCATCAAACTCGTTCACAAGGGAGAATCTAATGACTTCACCAGCAGCATGACTGTCAGCGCAGGAAGCAACAAAATTGAGAGCAGTGGCTCATACAAGCTGAATAGAGACATCTTTGAATCATCGGCATCCATTGTAACTTCCATTGATGGTTATGAGAACTTTGAGGTCGCCGTTAATCACGAAGGACCTGCCAGCAACTTCAAGACATCAGGATCTGTTGTTACTCCCTTTGCCGGATATAGACGAATGGGCGCTGAAATCTCTCATGCAACCAAAGGATCAAACCTTAACACCATTTTCAAGATCAGCACTCCAGCTTCCACCCTCCCAGCTGTCACCATTTCACTCAGTCACCAAGGTGGGCTCATGGACTTCTCCAATGTCCTGACTGCCGAGTACTCTGGGAAGACTGTTGAGGCTACAACTCAGTTCACCTTGAGTAATGCTATCACTGGAACCATCACTTTGACCACTCCTTACAGAAATTTTGAGAATTTTGTTGCTAGCTTCAACCATGAGGGCAGCAGTGCCTCCTTCAAGACTTCTGCCAATGTAGAGACTTCATTCCGTGGCTATGAGAAGATGACCACTGAATACAACCATGTAGCTACCAGCACTGGCTTCAACTGCAATGGTCGTTTTGAGAGCTCGATCACCAATTTCACAGCTATCCAGCTCTTTATCAAGCACGAGATGTCTTCCGTTGATGGCCTGAACAGCAATATTGCCCTTGAAACATCCTACCCTGGAGCCCAGCGTTTTGCTGTTGCTGCCAACCATCGTGGTAGCTTCAACAAGATGAGAAGCACAGGCTCTATGGAGACTCCATTCACTGGTTTTGAGCGTTTGAGCTTTGACATCAACCATGATTCCAGCAGCATCAGCAACATCAAATCTGTTGCCACTCTGAGCGCTCCCATTGGTAGTTTTGGTTACGCTGCTGCTTTCAATGGGCACCTGGACCACTTCAAGGCCAGTGTCTCAGTTTCCACTCCATTCCAACATTTCAACAGATATGAGATCACTATGGACCACACCGCTCGCTCCAACATAGTGCATTCTGCCAGAATTATTTCACCCAATGGAGAGTTTGCCTACACTCTGGAGCATGAGGGAGCCCAGAACAAGTTTGCTTCCAGCCTTCAAGTCAGCACTCCCATCAGTGGACACAAAAGATACTCTTTTGCCGTGAACCATGACAGTTCTTCAGCTACCTCAATGACATCATTTGCTGAAGCGACTCTGCCTTTGGGCATTTTTGCTACTCGTCTGAGCCACCAAGGAGACAGCAGCAACTTCAACACCAAAGTAGAGATCACCACTCCATTCAATGGTTTCAACAAATACCAATGGAATCTCGACCACTCTGCAAGGGATTCATCCAGCATTTCCACCAGCACACAGTTGATCACTCCTCAGGGTGAACTAAGCTTTGCATTGAGTCACAACGGTCAGCCCACCAAGTTTGAGACGACTATCACAGGCACCACTCCATTTGAGGGCTACCAAAGATTCAATTTGAACATTGATCATGATTGCTCTGCAGCGACAAAAATAGTTTCCAATGTTAGATTGTCAACTACAATGGGTGACTTCTCTTATGGCTTGAACTTCAATGGAAGACCAAACAGAATGAGTGGAAATCTCCAAATTACAACTCCATTCATGGGTTTCGAGAGATTTGAGATCTCCTTCAACCACAACAGCCCATCCTGGACTGACATTGCTACCAGTGTTGAAATGACATTGTCTAGTGACAGATTTTCCTTTAGCCTCAACCATAAGGGCGACCTTCTAAGATTCCAGAATGACATTGAGATAACCACTCCATTTGCCGAATTTTCAAGAGTTGCAGTAGCAGTTACCCACATCATTCCAAGCAATACAAGCATTGATTCCCAAATCACTGTTGACACAAAGGCTGGTGGGTTTGCTCTGAAGTTGTCTCACAATGGCATCCCAAAGAATATGCAATCCTCATTGGAACTCAGCACACCATTCAGTGGATACAGCAAGATGTCTGCAAAGATGACTCACAACTTTGAGGACCTTACCAACCTGATGGCCGAGCTTGAGCTGACGACCCCAATCGGGATTTTCAAGTATGATTTTGGATTCTCTGGAATTTCAAATGACTTCAGAACTAACCTGGTTATGACAACTCCATTTCATGGCTATGAGACCATCTCCACAGTTACTGAGTTGAATGTTCGTGATCTGTCCAATATTGTATCAAAAAGTGAGCTGATCATTCCATTTGGTACTTTCAAGTATGAGTTTGTCTTCTCTGGAACCAGTGATGACTTCACAGCCAACCTTGCTCTGTCCACGCCATTTTATGATACTATGTCAGCTAAGATTGAGCACAATGCCAGATCTCTGTCTAACATTGTATCAAAAAGTGAGCTGATCATCCCAGTTGGTATTTTTAAGTATGAGTTTGACTTCACTGGAACCCTTGATGACTTCAGAGCCAACCTTGCTCTTTCCACTCCTTTCTATGAGACCATGTCTATCAAAATGGAGCACAGCACAAGAGATCTCTCTAGCATTATATCAAAGAGTGAACTAAACATTCCATTTGGTTCCTTCAAAAGTGAGTTTGACTTCACTGGCACATACAATGACTTCCGTGCCAACCTGGTTCTGTCCATTCCATTCCATGAAACTATGTCTGCAAAGATTGAGCACAGTGGGACCACATCTAAGAGTGAGCTGATCATTCCTGTTGGCATTTTCAAGTATGATTTCACTCTGTCTGGATCATTCAATGACTTCCGAGCCAACCTTGTCCTGAGCACTCCATTCTCCGGCTACGAGTCAATGTCAGCCATGATTGAGCACAGTGGAACTGCCTCTAAGTGTGAGCTGAACATCCCTGTTGGCATTTTCAAGTATGACTTCACTCTGTCTGGATCATTCAATGACTTCCGAGCCAACCTTGTCCTGAGCACTCCATTCTCCGGCTACGAGGCAATGTCAGCCATGATTGAGCACAGTGGAACTGCCTCTAAGTGTGAGCTGAACATCCCTGTTGGCATTTTCAAGTATGACTTCACTCTGTCTGGATCATCCGATGATTTCACTGCCAACCTAGTCCTGAGTACTCCTTTCTCTAGCTATGAGTCAATGTCAGCCAATATTGAGCACAGAGGAACTGGACTGACCAATGTTGTATCTAAGTGTGAGCTGAACATCCCTGTTGGCATTTTCAAGTATGACTTCACTTTGTCTGGATCATTGCAGGATTTTAGAGCCAACCTTATCCTGAGTACTCCATTCTCTGGCTATGAGTCCATGTCAGCTGTGATTGAGCACAGTGGAACCGCCTCTAAGTGTGAGCTGAACATCCCTGTCGGCATTTTCAAGTATGACTTTACTCTGTCTGGATCATCCAATGACTTCAGAGCAAACCTTGTCCTGAGCTCTCCATTCTCTGGCTATGAGTCTATGTCAGCCATAATTGAGTACCGAGGAACAGATCTGACTAATTTTGTTTCCAAGTGTGAGCTGATCCTCCCCACTGGTACTTTCAAATATGACTTCTCTCTGTCTGGATCAACCAAGAATTTTAGAGCCAATCTGGTTTTGTCAACTCCATTCTCGGGCTATGAAACTATGTCTGCTCTGACTGAGCTGAATATCCATGATCTGACTGATATTGTTTCCAAGTCTGAGCTAACTATTTCTGAGGGCACCTTCAAGTATGACTTCTCCCTTTCTGGATCATCCCAGAGATTCAGAGCCAACCTAGTGCTGAACACTCCGTTCTCTGGCTACGAATTCATGTCAGCCAAGATTGAGCACAGTGGATCTGACCTGACCAGTGTTGCATCCAAGAGCGAGCTGATCATTCCCACTGGTACATTCAAGTATGATTTTTCTTTGTCTAGTTCAGCTGCCAACCTGGTTCTCTCCACTCCATTCTCTGGCTATGAGACCATGTCAGCCAAGATTGAACATAATACAAACAGCTTGTCCAAAATTGTTTCCAAGTGTGAATTGAACACTCCCGCCGGTTTGTTCAAGTATGATTTCAGCTTCTCTGGAACATTGTCTGACTTTTCTGGCAAATTGGAATTAAGCACTCCTTTCAGAGGTTTCGAAAATATGGCCGGAAATTTGCGTCACAGCAACCGTGGGTACAACAGCATTAACTGCAATGCACAGATCAGCTTGTCCCTTGGACAGTTTGGAATGAGCTTTGAACATGAGAATTCTTCTTCCCAGTTCTCCACCTCTGTCAGGGCGACATCTTCGATTGCTGGCTATGAAAAAATTGGTGCATCTGTTAAATATTCAGGTGTCAGCTTTGATGAAATCAAGATGGACACTCCTTTGGGTAAATTTGGTGGCAGCTTCTCCAATGAAGGCACTTTGAACAAATTTTCAACTCGCCTTGTGATCACCACTCCATTCAAAGATTATGAACAAATGTCCATTTCTCTCACTCACGATGCCAGCTCATTGCAGAAATTTGAAAGTGCTATTTCAATCACCTCTTCTTTGGGAAATTTTGCTGCTCGAATCAACCACAATGGACTGCCATTGGCTACCACATTTGTCGTCAACACTCCATTCAATGGCTTTGAGGAGATGTCCCTCACATTCACCCTCTCTGGCAACAGCATCCAAACTTTTGAAAGCATTGTGACAGCCAACATGCCAGTCGGACAATTCAGACTTTCCATTCTGAGCAGCAGTCAGAGCTCCTCCATTTCTTTGGCCACTCCATTAAGAGGATATGACATGATGTCTGCGACCCTACGCAAAACTGACATAGAAAGCAGCCTCATCTTCATGACACCTATTGGCGAGTTCCAAACAGCATACAAGAACCAAGGCATTTTATCCAGCATCGTTCTTGTGACTCCTTTCAGAGGATATGAGCGAATGTCTGCATCTTTGTCTCATTCTGCCTCAAGCATGACCAACATTTTGTCCACTCTGAGTCTTGATATCCCAGCGGGTGAATTCCAAGTAACCCTCAGACACGAGGGATCACTCTTCAGATTCACTACTTCTCTTGAGGTTATGACTCCAATCACAGGCTATGAAAGAATGTCAGTTTCTCTTCACAACTCGGCTGAGAATGCAGCAGAAATTGTTTCGACAATCACTCTGAATATTCCTAGTGGAGAATACCAGCTAAGCTTCAAGCATGATGGTGTTGACGCCAAATATACATCTGCTTTGACAATGTCCACTCCTTACACAGGGTATGAGAGATCATCTTTGGTTTTGCGACACTCTGGCTTTGAAGATTCTAGCTTGTCTCTCAATCTTCCATCTGGTGAATATGAGGTCAGCCTCCATAACAGAGGATCCCATGGTCAATTGTCTTCCAGTACCACTTTGAAAACTCCCTTCCAAGGCTACGAAAGAGTTACATTTGCCATCCAGCACTCCGCATCCCCATCTGACATGGAGAGCAGTATTGCAATTGAACTACCAACTGGGCAGTACAAGATCAGTGCCATCCGAGAGGGACATGTCTCTGACTTTACTTTCACCATTGCACTGACAACACCAGTAATTGGTTATGAAAGAATGTCGGCTACTCTGCGCCACTCTGCTCCAAGCTTGTCCAGCATCAAGAGTGCTCTTACCATTGGAGAATTCCAAGTGAGCCTGGACCATGCTGGTATTGCATCTGAGTTTCTCTCTACCATTGCTGTTGATACTCCATTCAGTGGATATGAAAGCATGTCAATCTCTGCCAGGCACTCTGCTGCTGATCGCACCCATGTTCAATCAGCCATTACTCTGAATATTCCTTCCGGAGAATATCAACTTAGCATGGATGGAAACTTTGTTCTCCCAGAATACACTGTTGCTGTGAACATTCCAGATTATGAGAGAATGTTTTTCACTCTTAGCCATTCGGTTTCATCGGCTATTGTGTCTTTTAACATTCCATGCGGACACTATGAAATCAAGTTTGACCATGAAGGTGCCCGTGACCAGTTCACATCAACCATTTCCATGAAGACTCCCATCAATGGATTTGAAAGACTGGCTACTACTGTTCGTCATTCTGCCAGAGATGTTTCAAACATTGACAGCACAATTTCTGCTGAGACTCCACTTGGACATTTTGAGATTGGTGCGAAGCACACTGGTACAGCCGAGAGATTCACCTCCACGCTTTCTGTTGCCACTCCCTTCGGGGGCTTTGAAAACATTGCTGCCACTGCAGTTCACTCTGCTAATGATTTGACCAATATTGTTAGCAGCTTGAAATTCAGCACTCCCATTGGTCAGTATGGTGCCGCCTTCAGCCACCAGGGAACTTCTCTGAGGTTCAGAACCACAATTGACATCACTTCGCCTCACTCTGCTTGGGAAAAGATGACTTTCACCATTGAGAACAACAGTCCTGCTTCTACAAATATCGAAGCTGGGTTGAAGATTGAGCTGCCATCTGGAGAGTATGCTTACAGCTTCAGTCATCAAGGATCAGCCAAGGAATTCACCACGAGATATGTTGTGAATACTCCCAACAGCAATAACTATGACTTTGAGGCACTCGTAGACCACTCTGCCAGATCTCTTGCTGACATCAAGTCCAAGGCTGCCATCAGATCATATTGGGGAAACATTGGTTATGACATCAAGCATAAGGGTAACCAGCAGAATTTCAAGACTGACATCACTGTCACCACTCCATTCACAGAGGTTGAGGACATGAGTGTAACCATTGAGCATGATGCCAATTCTCTTGAGAACATCCAATCAAGCACCGAGACTAACACTCCATGGGGACTGTTCAAGTACCAAGTCAGCTACAGTGGTCGAGCCGAAAACTTCAGAACATCACTGAACATCAACACTCCATTCAGAGGTTATGAAGAAATGTTTGCTGCTTTTGAACATGCTGGCCGTGATCTCTCATCTATCAAGACTACTGCCCGCTTCACCATGCCCATGGGTGTCTTCAGTGCTGGTGTTGATCACACTGGTAACCTGAGAAAGTTCGTCACAATTGTTGAAGTGAACACCCCTCTGGGAGAACATAATTACAGGCTGCATCTGGACAACAACGTTGTTGATGTGTACAACATGCTCAGTAAAGCTATGCTTACGATCCCTAGTGGAGAGTTCAGCTCATCTGTTCATTACAATGGCAACCCAAGACGATTCTCTGCTGCTTTTGATATCAACACTCCATTTGAGACCTTCAGAAAGCTTGAGATTGTCATGAACCACGCTGCATCCGACTTCAGCCAGATTACCACAAGCGCAAGCATTCTCACTCCCATGGGAACTTATGGTTATGACATCAAGCACAACGGAGATTGGAAGAGGATGACCAGCACTATTGGAGTGACCACTCCATATACCGGATATGAAAACAACATCATCTCAATTGAGCATGATGCCTCCTCTCTGAACCATCTTCAGACCACCATCAAATCAGGAACTTCTCAATTTGCTCTGAACCACCATGGCCAACTTAAGAAGATGCGCTCTTCCCTGGAAATCTCACTTCCATTCCAAGGCTTTGAGCAGACTGGTATCAAAGTTGAGACCAACATCATGGATCTGTCTAAGCTGAAATCTGCTGTTTCTGTTACTACTCCCATTGGAGCTTATGCCTATGACTTGCAGTTCAATGGCTCACCAAAAGCCTTCACAAGTGTTTTTGAGCTGTCAACTCCCCATCAGAAGATGAACACCATCAAGGCTACTGCTAATGTTGATGTTTCTTCTCTGAGTGCTCTTCGTTTAGGCTCTGAGTTGGTTACTCCAGTTGGCCAGTATGGATTCAGAATGACTCATGATGGAAACATGCAAGGCTTCCGCAATGAAGCTGAACTGACCACACCTCATTCTCCATACAACAAATTCGCCTACGGAATCAACTTTTCTCTATCCAAGAACTTCAGACTCAATGGTGAGCTAACCACATCAGTTCCATCATATGAACGATTTACATTGGACATCAACCATGATACCAGAACCGATGGTTTCAGAAGCTCTGTTGATGCTACCACTACTGTTCCAAACTACAGCCGATTTGTTGTAAGCATTGAACATACAGGATCTCTGCAAAGCCCCAAGACCATTGTGAGCATTCAGACCCCATTCCCTGGACATGATAGCTACACTTTGACTGCAGAAAAATCTGGCATGTTGGCGAACCTGGTTGTCAAGTCATCTCTGCAAACTCCAAGAGGCATCTATTCTGGATCTTTCAGCCAGACAGGATCCCAGAACGATTTTAGAACTGAGGCTACTCTGACCCTTCCTCTCTCTGGCTTTGAGCGATTTGCTTTTGAGATGAACCACAAAGGTGACTCAGAACTTTCCCGATCACATGTTCAGATCTCTACTCCATTCCGCAACTGGGAGAACTTTGGTGTCAGATTAAGCCATGATGCACGTGACAACATCAGATCATCTCTCACCATCAACACTGCCTATCCTGGTTTTGAAGAAATTGTTGCTGCTCTGACTCATGAAGGCACTGCTCAGAACTTTGAGACTGACTTCCAGATCACCACTCCCTTCAATGGATACAGAAACTTTGGCTTTAATGTCAACCATGGAGGACATGTCAATGAGTTCAGCACCAGAGGTACCATCAAGCTGCCTATCGTGGAAATACCTGCCACTACCATTGCCATCAGCCATCGCAGAGAGCTCACTGATTTCCAAACATCTGTATCTGTTGAATACAACAACAAGAAAATCGAGAGCGAAGCTGAAGTCAAAAAATCTACTGGCCGCAGTGGAAACAACTACGAGGGAACTTTCACAATGACCTCTCCCTATGAAGTGCTCCGAAGACTCTATGTCACTGGTGTGCACAGCCGAAATGGAGACATCAAGACTGGAAGTTTGGATGCTATGTACAATGGACACCAGATGGTCGACTTTGACTACAGTTACAACACTGGCGCACTGAAGAATGTCGAGATTCAGATCCGCAAACCATATGGAATGTCATCCAAGGTCAATGCTGGAGGTAACAACAATGATGCCACCTTCAACTGGGACACCACCAGAACCGACAGCCAAGTTCATTTTGATTTGAACATGAAAAACGAAGAAGCAGAAAAAGAACTGACCATCAGAGCAGTGCTGCCAAGCAGAACGGTTGGATTCACAACAACTTATGCCAATGCTGAAGGAAGACTGACACATACCACTGAGGTTATGTGGGATAATTCTGCTGATGCTAAAGCAAGCTACCATGTTGAGCTGTCCAAGACAACCCGCAGAAGCCAGAACATCTTCGACGGACGTCTTTCTTTTGCTTCTCCCGTTGGAAGCATGGACGCTACCTTCAACCACATCAGCAACCCTGGTCGCCAGTCCACCACTGAGATTTCTATTCAGCGCCTGTCTCTCCGAAGTGAAGCTGTGATGACTTCCAACGGATTCAAACACACCATGACTGCTGAGCACCCCAAATTGCCTTCTGTGAGTAGAACTTTTGTTTTCGTCAAATGAGCCATACTAATATAATATTTTTATTAATTGAAGAACCTGAAACTGGTCATTGAGGGTGCATTCGAGGCTCAGTCTGTTGATGGAACCCTTGAGTTGACATTCGATTCTGAGGTCTTCACATTTGTTGGCCATTTGTCTGATGCATCAAACTACAGGCAGACTTTGTACAATGCCAAGGCTCAGCTGACGCATCCCAATTCCAACCTGGACGCTGCATGGGAAGCTCAGTACAAGGATGATTCCGATATCATTGCTGTCATCATGAATGGCAAGTACCTGACCAGTTCTGACTTGGAGATGAAAACTGCTTCTCTCCGTGCTGATATCAACAAGCTGCGCAAAGCTCTTGACTTGGAGGTGAGAGAGATTTGATACTAGTAATATTAGCATCATTTCACATATGATCACATCTTTTCAGATCATCACTCCTGTCGAGACTCTTGCCTTGACTGCAACTGAGAAATCTCATGATGTCGAGCAAGGAATCCATCTCTTTGAGATCGTTTGTACTCTAGGTGAGCATAGCATCCGTGGTGACTTCAACGTCAACAGAGAGGACAAAATGATTGAGATGAAGCTGTACCAGGATGAGGACTTCCTGCACCTGACTGCCCAGATGGTGTCTGCCATACATGCCAAGGCTGAGGTATCCACTACAGTCAACGGAGAGCGTCGCCAACATGCCCTAGCTTCTATTGCTATCTCTGAGGAACACCTGATTAGCACCAGATTCCTCCTGAGCCCCACTGTTCAACAGGAGGTCACCCAGTTTTTCAACCAGATCCAGACCTCTGCTACCTACCATCGCATGAGCAACACAGTCCAAGCCGCTGTTGAAAATGAGATTGCTAAGAAGAAACATCAGCTCACCCGTGCTGTGCAGCCATTCCAGCCTGCAATTCGCTTCTCAATCCAACAGTACACTGCTATTGCCAATGGCATGCAGTCTGCATACGATACCATTATCCAAGAGAACCACTTCCATGCCAGAGACATCATTACTTATGTCCAATCAACTCTTACTGATATGAGGTAAGAATCATTAACACAAGCATGGAATGTGCATTTTCCTCTACTATTAACACAAATACTAATTTATTCTATTAAATTGTGACAATTTCTTTTCAGCCAAAATGTCGATTTTGAGAGGATTAACAAGATTGTCAAGACTGTTCAGGTGACTGCCATGAAGGTCGGACAACAGGTTGTGCAAACGGTTGCCGAAACAATTGTGAAGACTCGTCCTTTCTGGTCCAATGCTTTCAGCACAATGAGAAAGGCCTATTTGTGTAAGTCAACAACACAATCCCAATACTGCAACAACTTGATAATCATTCTATATCCATTTCTCAAAAGTAATATTTTAGTATTAACATCCTTTGATAAGGTATTTATTCTTTCTACAGACACCATTAACACAGTGAGGAGCAACAGGATTGCTGCATATGCCTGGGACAAGTTCATGACCATTGACATCTCTGATCTGATTAACCCCATCGAGCAGCAGCGTGATAACCTCATGGCACGCCTGGAGCCTTTCAAGATCTGGTGGAGCAAAATTGAAGCACGCCCAGAGACGAAATACATCAAGGCTCACTTGAAGAGAACTCTGTCCAAGACCGTCTGGGGTCTTCGCTACATGGAAATTGATGAGCGTGTCAAGGAAGTTCTGAGAGAATTGCACCACATTAGTTTGGCTACCTACAGATCCCAGTTGATTCAGAGGATCAGAGATTACCTGCAGCTGGAGAAGAACGCGTGGTCTGTCTGGAATCCTCAAGGAGGAGAGATTGGCTTTGACATGTACTGGCCTTTCCACTGGGACGATTTACACCACCTTTCTAAGCTGCAGGACATCAACGTGCAGAAATATGCTGTCATGGCCAAGGACATGGCTCAACAGCTGATTCCTGAGATTCCGAAGTTCGCCAGATTCAACATTTATGACTACTACTATGCCTACAAGCCATCTTCTGATATCTACAACTGGGTTCCTCCTTTTAAGACCTATGCCACTGTTATGGGAAGTCAGCACTACATGACCTTCGACAAGACATTCTACGAATTTGCTGGCCAGTGCTCTTACCTGCTTGCCCATGACTTCATTGATGGAACCTTCAGCGTTGTTGTCAACTATGAGCCACAGAGCGATCGCCCCGTGAAGAAAAGCCTCTCTGTCATTACTAACAACAAGCAAGTTGAGATATTCAATGATGGCCGCGTCGTTGTTGATGGAAGCCGCGTAGAGATGCCACTTGCTTTTGGAACCACCACCATCACCCGTGTTGGAAGCATGATCCGCATTGACAACACTGTTGGCGTCACCGTTGACTGTAACCTGGCTTATGATCGCTGCACTGTCAATGTCACTGGATGGTATTTTGGCAAGACTGGAGGTCTCTTTGGAACCTACAACAACGAACCTTCTGATGACTTTACCACAGCTGTAAACACCCGCGTTGAGACCGCTCAAGAGTTGGCCGATAGCTGGACTGCTGGACAGAGATGTCGCCCTGAGAACTTTGCTGTCGCTGTTAACCCTGAGCCTAACACTGAAGCATTCAAGATCTGCAGTGGAATCTTCAAAGACACTAGCTCCCAGTTCAGACCATGCTTCAAGATTGTGGATCCTCTGCCATTCCAGAAAATGTGTGAGAATGACATGATGATCAGAGAGAACAGATTGCCCGCTGAGAAAGATGCCTGCAACGCTGCTTCCTTTTACGTTGATGTCTGCCGCCGTGAGGGAGTCAACATCCGCGTGCCGAATACTTGTGGTAAGTCAATCGAGTTTATGAATCACGCTCTAGTGTTAACATTGCATTGCTTTTCAGTGCGTTGCGAGATTGAGAACCTTGGCGTTGAATTCACTGAGGGACAGAACTACACTCTTGAGGGTGAATCTGTGCCGCAATCTGCTGATGTGGTCTTCCTTCTTGAGCATGCTGAGTGCAACCAGGATGTCGTGAACAAACTCAAGGATGTCGTTGACGATATGGAGGTTGCCTACAAGAGAATTGGCATCACCAACAACCGCTATTCCATTGTTGGCTATGGTGCATCTGGCAGCTTGAACGCAGCACATGTCCGCACCATGGATGGACAGATCTTTAACAGTCACGACAAATTCCTTCTGGGTCTTGATGAATTCACCCAGACACAGGGAGAGAGTGCTGATGCTTTGTCTGCCATCTTCTACGCCAGCAAACTGCCATTTAGGGCCGGAGTGTCCAAGACTTTCATCATTGTGCCTTGCAGTTCATGCCAAGAGATGAGCATGAGTTATGCTGATGTTGAGCACGTTCTTCTGCAGAAGAACATTCACCTTCACATGTTGATGGAACACAGTTTCAGACTGAGCGTCGAAAAAGACCCTGTCTCCGCCTACATCTTTGGTATAATAGCTTAATAGTTTTCGTATGACAGAATATTTATGTTCATGTCCATAACAGGCGCTGACAACCAGAGAGTATTCACTCGCAAGGATGCTGGTGGCAAGGATCTTGTCGGTGATCGTGAACTGCGCCAACAGGTTCAGGTACCCAAGGACCTCTGCGCTGCCCTGGCCCTTGAGAGCGACGGCTCCATCTTCAACACCTTGCAATGGACCCAGAGCAGACCATACATGCAGAAGCGTTTCATGGATGTCATGGTTCGCTTGATTGCTGAGAAGGGCCGTCCAGAAACGTGCCAGAAATGTGACTGTGTCAGCGATGAGTTTGGTGTTGGTCGTGCCGTTTGCAAGACTTGCCAATCTACCCGCTCTTTCTACTCTTTCCTACCTGGCTTTGAAATCGAAGGCAGAGGCGTCGAAGAGGCCCTGGCATTCCGTCTTGAAGTAAATGATACAACTTTTGATTATCGAGCAAACCTATTTACCTATTGTTTCGTTTGTGTAGGAAACTGAAGCCACCACCACTGCCAGTCCAAGACGCACGAGGAAGCCAAAGCGCAAGCAGCTTCGTCAAAAGCAGAAGACTCGCAGGAACTGAGCGTCCAACACCCACTGCTCTGTTCCATGAAAGCCTTTTGGAAGAAGATCTTCGATGACCTTTACTCAAACCGAACTCTGCAAAGTGTGTTTATGGACTCCGATTTCAAAATATTCTAATTTTTCCCCTTTTTTTTACGAGAAATTATCTCCATATTTCCATGTTTAACTTCGTTTATTATTTGCAAAAAGAACCCAATCATAATAAGTTTAATTTAGCCTTCAAATAGCTACATTCAGTCTCGCTTAGTAATTTATTACACTATTTTGTAAATGCCTCTTTTTATTTATTGTTGCGACCTGAGAAATAAAATTCCGCATTGCATTAACCCTTGTATCATGTGTGATTCTTTCCATAACTTTGCAACCAACGTTTTAATTCATGTCAATTCATTAATTTCAAATCAGTTTCAATTCATTATTTCAAGTTAAATAAAATTAATAATCAGCAGTCACTTTAAGGCTCCAAGTTGAAGAATTCCAAAATAATTAAGAAGATCATGAAGAAATCACAGACATTTCTTCTGTACAAAAGTTTGATTATATCATAGCATCACGAGCTATACAATGTATCTGCAAATATTTTGATAGGTGTGCTCATTAGCAATGTGTTTCGGAAAATGAATTTTTGAACATCACTTCCAAAATTGATAGGCATGCCCTTAGGAAGATAAATATTTGACGCAATTTATCCAAGGTAGATGGATGATATGGTTATGCATGCTGATTACCTTTAATTACCTGTAATTAATTAACGGCATCTTTGATTGGTTCAAAGTTGATTTTATTGTATTTGTAGTGACCTCATAAATCCTAGAAACGATACCAACATTGCCTTATAGGGGACGTATATTGACAGGTGTGCTAATTAATTTTAACGCCTATTAGCAGGTGTCTCGGAAATTATCTTTTGGGAACCATTTCCGAATTGATCCGTATAACCTAAGAAAAGTGACAAAAATTGGTGCTTTTTCCCGGATTTGCACATGTTTGACTCTAGTTAAGCCACCACACTAAAATAGTGAAAACAAAAGAAATTTATTTATTTATTAATTTATTAGAGTTGATAATATAGGTTCAGAAAGAAAAAATAGATACGGGATCCTAAGATGTTGGTGTATAATGCATACATGCAGTCATGCATGCATTATACACCATCATCTTATTTTTGTTAACCTTCTTAATTACCATTATCTTATATTATTATCTTGCAATATGAATTGCACCATAGTGGTGGGCAATAGCATCGACCCAGGGACCCTGGAACAGTGCAATTGCAATCCTTGCCTAGAATGAAGAAGTCGTAGGGATGTTCCATGCTCGCAACGCAATCGTTGTTTTACGGCTACGCCATCACTCATTTGTGTTACACGGGCGTTAGAGTAAAAACCCTGGACCCAGATAACCCTTATACTTTTTTTAGAAGTCTTTTTTTAGGAGTCTTGCATGCTACAATAAAGTGTAACACACAGCTCTTTGCTTTGATATGCAGACGGGCATTGCAGAGTCTAGAAAAGAGCGGTTTGCATCATTTGCATTTTTAGTATTACATGGAACACACTACAAGAAAAAAAATCACGATTTCTATCGATACACTGCATCTTTATCTCAAAAAAAGATATAAAACATTTTCAACTAGCTTTGCTATAATAATTTTCTACAAAAATTTGTTTCTGCAATTCGACAACATGCAACAAGAGACACTATGATATGTAGAGAGAGT
>KB293295.1:14470-33210 GCA_000328365.1 Capitella teleta | reverse complement strand
ATTGCATGATGTTCGGATTTCAGGCTGAAAAGTACGATCAGCCTTCTGGCATTATTATATCAATGACCAGATAATTAGGTTTAATTTGTTGTCTTCGCGAGTGACCGGTCAGGGCAACGATTATCTAGCGACAGGATGGTCCGGGCGGTCATTATTTTAATGTGCATGTATCGCTGTTGTCGGACCATCCCATATCAATTTGTGATCACCATTACATCTGGATTTTTAAATAAAAGGCGCTGGGGAAGGAACACGAGCAGATACCATTTTGAGTGTGACTGAGCGGGCAACTCAGTAGCAGGGATTCGAGACCCCTCTCGTGTTCGGACCCAGCCCAGTTAAGACGTGCATCATGTTGTTGGTTCATCTTTACTGACTCTGTCCCAAGAAATTCTCGGTCAGGGACCGAACCTGTGAATCTGAAGAAATCGGGAAGTACCGGGGGTACTCAAACTCTTCAGTGGCGAGCTCGCCTTTTCGATATTCGATTGTACAAATTCAGGCTTTCCAAAGTAATGTAACGAAAACTTTCTTTTATATCAGACTTGCTCAAACTATTGAGAATGCTATGAGCTATGTGGAAGCTGCTCAATCTAAAATTAGACGTTATCAAAATATATTTCAGTACCGACGCGACCTAGCAGTCATCGGACATTTAACAGAATCTTTAATTAGTCGTAAGCGGTTGAGGAAAATATTAAGGAAGCTAGGTATTGTTGTTGACATGAATTATTTATACATGCATGCTACTGTTTCAGTGTTGCAACTTGATAATGATATTTTAGGATTTCATTTTACCATACCCATTCTCGATGGAGAATCTTACACCGCGTGGGACCTTTCTACCGTGCCATTCATAGTGGGGGGACGCCCGCACATATTAAGGCCAGAGCTGTATCATATAGGGGTGGGTTCGAAATCGGGTCAAATAATTGAAATTGAATACTGTAATTATGACCATCCTATGCTATGCTCTTCGCCGATTATATACGACAACCTGCAATGTGTTGATGGAATATTGAGTCGAAACCCTAGAAAGATAGAGGGCTGTGAAGTGCAGATAGTCGACGATCATGCACTAAAAGTTAAACGCTTATCACCGAAAGCCCTACTAATTTATTCTAGCGGTGAATTGATTACGGAGAGATGTAAGGCACAGCCGACAAGGACCACAGAGCTACCTGTCGGTACCTATATTATTAGTTTGGAGATGGACTGTCACATTGTAAGTGAACAGGGGTGGCAGTTCACCTATTACCGTTCACATACTTACGTTGAAAATATAACCGATGCAATAATTTTGTTAGGTAATATTAATTTAACTTTACCTGAAGTTGTAAGTGAGCAATGGATTAATGTTACTGCTAAAATTGAGCAACTTACTGAGTTTTATTTTAGTCAGCTTCCACAGATAAAGCCAAACCAGATCCCATTTGTGAGGCATCATGTTTCAATTCTGTCGTATCTTGTTACATTTTGTTTTATAACTCTGGTCATTACTCTTGTAAGCTACTATTATTATACTCGTAAACGTAAGGCTCATCAGCCGAACAATTTATCTGTTGCCGTGGACGAGGCTGTTGAGGAAACTAATGTATGCATTAATGATAATGATTAATGATTAATGGAGTATTTTGTGTACTTTTGTGTGTTTGCATTGTGAGGGAACTTGGTAGTGAAAACCAGGTATGAGGGTGAAGTACTGGTGACCTCTCCCCTTCGTTCTTGTATATATTATGATATTATATTTTAATATTGTATTTTATGTCTCATTGTCGATTTGCTTTTCAATCTTACTTTTTCTTTGATTATTTGATTTTTTTGTATTAATATATGCAAAAATCAAGAAAGTATGGGAGTGCTGAAAAGTACGATCAGCCTTCTGGCATTATTATATCAATGACCAGATAATTAGGTTTAATTTGTTGTCTTCGCGAGTGACCGGTCAGGGCAACGATTATCTAGCGACAGGATGGTCCGGGCGGTCATTATTTTAATGTGCATGTATCGCTGTTGTCGGACCATCCCATATCAATTTGTGATCACCATTACATCTGGATTTTTAAATAAAAGGCGCTGGGGAAGGAACACGAGCAGATACCAATTTGAGTGTGACTGAGCGGGCAACTCAGTAGCAGGGATTCGAGACCCCTCTCGTGTTCGGACCCAGCCCAGTTAAGACGTGCATCATGTTGTTGGTTCATCTTTACTGACTCTGTCCCAAGAAAGTCTCGGTCAGGGACCGAACCTGTGAATCTGAAGAAATCGTGAAGTACCGGGGGTACTCAAACTCTTCAACATGTCAAGTTGTCGGCGGAGCCTCATACATGTATGTGTCATGGCGATTGAGACAAAATACCGAACAAATCAGAGTACGAAATGTTAATAACATAAACCAGTATCCAGGTATCCATGGTATCGATAGGATATTGTAAAATGGAATACCAAACACTGCAGTTCTTGTCCCGACAATTGCAGTACATATTAAAGCATTAAGAGAGAATTTGATACATGTGTGTAAAAATTATTGTTTATAATCATGCACTGGTCAAGATTAGAAGGCACAGTTATTAACAATAGAAAAAAAAGAAATAAAATAAGCATAACAAGTGATTATCCACTATCCTTAGACTAGTTGCCTGGTGCCTTCCTACACAGTTATTCATTGAATCAATTCTTCAATGTCAAAATTTGATAATTCAAGTGTCATGCAAGAAAAATGCAATCATGTCATAGAAGAAACACAAGCATATCTCAAAATCAAAGCCGATTATTCAAACAAATCACAGAGAAGAATACAGAAGAATACATAAAAATACAGGTAGAACAGCTTTGATTAGGCAGCAAATATAATAAACTTAGCAAAAATAATAATACCAGTACACACAAAACTTTGGTTTCACCAGGCTAAATAATTAATAAAATTTCACTTGGAAATTATCTTTTGAATTAGGTAAAAAAGCATTTTTGTTTCAATATTCTTGGATAATCAAACGTGAGTATTAGGACATTTATTCTACATTGTGAACAGGAGAAGTTGGAAATAATGGGCGTGGTTAGACAATAGTAGTTTTACGCTCAACATTCATTCGTGTTTTACAGGGTTATCTGCTACTCCTTCCAATCGATCCCCAGGGGCCACTCACCTGCATGCTATCAAAGACAGTCACAGCGTCACATGACCTTGTTATGCAGTTGGGCAGCACTGCGGTCACCAAAAATTTATCAAGATGGGTAATAAGAATCAAATCTTTTGATGGTAAACATTTTTCACAAAATAAAATACAACGCGATAGTGCTATGTGCATTATGAATTAACAAAATCAAAATTGCAGAGCAGAATACATCTGGAATGAGAGAATAATTAAGGAAGCTAGATGATATACTTGCACTGCAGTGTTAATCAAAACTAGAGAATAACAAAATACAAAAAGCATAAACAAAAACAACTGTAATTAGATAGAAATTATACAATACTGATTGTCTGCTGGGTGTTGGAATACAATATAAACTTGTTTTGTCAACAAGGCAGAAATAGATGTTACAGAGAGGTGCAATGCAGGTACTTGAACTTTTTGACGCAATGATTGTCGCGGTCTGCCACCCACACGTGCCCGTCCGTCGTGACTGCGATGCCCCTTGGAGCTCTCATCGGATCGGCCAAACTCTCAATGCACGACACAAACTCCCCTCCGTACTTGAAGATTTGAATTCGTTGGTTGCCGCCGTCAACCACCAGTATGTTGCCATGGTAATCAACCACCACGCCAAATGGCATGCACAGTTGACCTTTGCCACTGCCAGCTTCACCAAAAGCATACAAAAACTTCCCGCTTTTGTCGAAAACCTGGATGCGATGGTTGTCGCCATCCGATACGATTATGCAATCGTTTTCACCAACGCAGACGAACGTCGGTCGGTTGAAGTGTCCGGGAGAACTCCCAGTGCCACCAAACTTCTTAAGGTAGCGGCCGTGTTTATCCATGATGTAGATCATGTCCAATTCAGAATCCGCCACAATCACGTGTCCTGAGCTGGCTACGGCAACTGAGAGCGCTTGCTGCAGCAGCTCAGGGTACGAGAAGCGACTGCACAGCTGTCCGTCTGAGGTATACACAAGGATCGTGTCAGCATTGCAGATATCCGCCTCATGGATGCACACTTCAGGGCAGACGAGCAGTCCATTGAGGTCATCAAGTGCAATGCCACAACTGGAAAAGTCACGATTCTCAGGGCAGATCGGAAAACTGTGAACAAAGACTTCGTTTCGGTCAAACTTCTGAATGCAGCTGTTTCCGGTGTCCACGACATACACGCTGTTTCTGCGATCGACCGCTACTGCACGTGGATACTCGAGCGACTTCTCCGAACACCCAGCGCCAATTTTACTAACGGGGTTATTGCTCTGTACGCTGATGGAAAAGTTTGCTCCCCACAAAACCTGATCCAAGAATTTTACTTTTACGTGATGCAAACCGGACATTTTTGGCCGGAAGGTGACCTCATAGCGCCCGTTGCTTCGGTATTGTACCACACAGGGAACTGCATCATCATGGGGGTCATCAATCTCCACAGTTATCGGGTAGTTCTCAAGGGTCTTGCCCATCGTGTTCGTAATTATCAACGGAAGATTCGTGAACAAACTTGCAATTGCGACGGTGTCTACAGGTTTAACCAGCGTGGGAAGCGGTTGCTTAACGTTTAGTCCTCCGAGTTCATTAACAATGTTCATGAACTGACAATCACTTTCCATTGGGTCAAATTTGATGTAGTTCAATCCTGGATCCTGGAAATTGTGCGACTGGTTCTCTGTTCTGATGTCTCTGTTCTTCGCCATTAACTTTGCTTTGTAAGCGAGAATGTCGGAGATGCAGCCTCCGTGATTGGCCTCCATGCACTGCTCCAAGAGAGCACCCAGCGATGTCACCTGTCGCTTCAGTGTTTCAACTTCATGCGACAGGGAATCCTTGCGACCTTTGAACTCCTCCGTGACCTCTTCCAATAAGTGCTGTCTGCGCTGATTTACGACCTCTATATACCGATCAAACGCTGCGTTGATATCTTTGCGCGCTTTCTCTTTGCACGAATACAGTGCTCCAATTTCAGTCTCAAAACTGCGAACGTGTGCGGAATTGACGGTTACGATGTGCCGTGCTTCCGTCATCTCCACATCCAGGAATGCCTGTTGCTCGGCAACCGCATCGTCCATCTTCAGGACAGCGTGTGTGGCATCTTTGTGTTCAGTGCTGCAGCACTCTTTACAGATCTCAACTTCGCACGTGCTGCAGAAGAAGACGAGGGCACTGTTGCTATGCTTGCGGCAAGAAGACCGGTCCACTCTCCTGCTGTCGTCAATGAGGATTTCTTGCATTTGGGTCACGTAGAAGTTAGTCTGCAGTCGATGGATGCCAGCAGGGGCTGGGCATGGCAAGGGAGTGCGTTCTCGACATGTCGGGCAGTCAACAAAGCTGTGGCTCCGGGCCATTTGTAGCAGACACTGCTTACAGAATGAGTGGTGACACGGCAGAAGTTTTGGTTGACGGTCTCCTTCTCCAAATGCTTCCATGCAAATGGAACAAGTCAAAAGATCGTTCAGGTTTTCTGCACTCAGAGCAGAACGTGACAGACGACCTGCCATTGTGGCTGATCCTGAAATGGAAATTTAAATTGGTTTATTTCTGTAATCGATATGAATGATTCTTTACATAAATCATTTATGTAAATTGTTATTGTAATCAAAATTGAAGAAATAAACTGGTACCCCTGAGTACAACAGAGAGAGTGAGAGTACGCATGATGATATGATCTTGATTGTGATGATTGTCAGTGATTGCGATTGACTTGATGTGATTGATCATCATCATTGATGATGGAATGATAATGATTGATGAGTGTCACCATGCAGTCACGTTTGATAATGATAAATCATATAAAATGTCATGATAATCATGACTATTGTCATGAGTTGGCCTACTGGTAATATCTTTGGTTGATATGCAACCAAGAATCAATAAAACAAAGTTCGAATCGCAATTAATTAACTTAATTAAAGGAAAATTCGTTACCACTGATTACCAAATTAGACTTCCAAAGCAGAATCTACATCACAGAGATTGAGAGAAAACTTGTGAAAACTTGGGTGGGATTTTCCAATTAGGTCAAGGTGACCTAATTTGCAACACTCGCCGAAGCTGTCTATCACTCGTTTAATCAACAAAAAATATATTTGACCAATTTTAGTTACAAATTATCTTATTAACTCATAATTACCTAAATATAATGTTGATAATTTCTAACTATATTCGGAACTTGGTCGAGTTCAGCGCATCTTCAAGTATTGCGTGATGCGCCATCGTCCTCTGCGCACTCCATGTGATTTCGCGAGTCCGCCGGTGAAACGTGCGTGAAATGATTCGATTTTGATTATTTAATGTATTTTTGCTGTTGTATTCCATGTAAATGACGATTTTGTACATGTCGTATGATTATTGGTCGGTTTATGTGGTTTTTATGTGGGTATATTCGCTGTCCAAAGCACAATCTGGTAGACCTCCTTCACAGCTGCAAGTGAGCAGACGGATTCACGGAATCACAAATAATTCGTCCGATATTCCGATTTTATTATAAATAGTTGCATTCAAAAGCATGGCGACCCATGGTGATACAGCTGAAATTAGATTGTTTCTATCTGTAATATAACAATAGTTATTGCACTTTGAGAACGTGTCAGTGAAATTTTCCCGTGAATTTTTATTTTAATTTTCAAACTATTTTGAGTTCAGAATAAATTATCTGAATACTTAACTATTAAACAGTTTATACTATTACTATAATAATTAAATACAGATATTATGAATAGCGGACTCACGAGCTGCTGTTTTGTGAATTTTCATAAATCATGTTGATAACGAGTGATTTCCTAATAGCCCCATTATTTTAGCTTGACATTAATTTAAATGGTAACCCTAGTCCTGACTCCTTCGAGTTTTGTAATATGATATCAACCAGCAAAAACTCACAGTTACAGTGCCACCTTACTCTCCATATTAAAGCCCTGCTTGCAATTTGCTTCAAGCCTTGAATACACACAGAATTTTTGTTTCAATCGTAACTCCACCTTAAGAGTTGAGACTGCCTTTCAGTTTGATCATCTTTGCCTGATGAACTGCATTCGTTTCATTTGCTATCTCCGGCTTCTAAGGGTCAATAACTGAATTTTACTTCCGGACCCTGCCAGTTTTTGTTATTAAGTCAATTAATGTGAACGGCTTTCTTGAATATGTTGTCATTCCCTGAATGTTTTGCAGATCGCGACTTGCCATTATGTCTCAAGACAAACTCACTCGTATTGCCATCGTCACGGCTGACAAATGCAAGCCTAAAAGATGCAAGCAGGAATGCAAGAAATCCTGCCCTGTTGTCCGCATGGGTCAGTCAGTCGCATGTCTCCCTCTTGTTTGCAATCATCCTTCTTGAACAGGGAAGCTCTGCATTGAAGTGGCTCCCACCGACAAAATTGCGTACATTTCCGAAGAATTGTGCATTGGTTGTGGCATTTGTTCAAAGGTTTGTTGTCGCATCTCAGATAAAATTTTAGTTGTTTATATTTGTCTGCTTAGAAATGTCCTTTTGAAGCCATTAACATCATTAACCTGCCGAGTAACTTAGAGAAAGACACCACACACAGATACAGCGCTAACTCATTCAAACTCCATCGCCTCCCCACCCCACGCTCCGGCGAAGTCCTTGGTCTCGTTGGCACCAATGGTATTGGGAAATCTACCGCTCTGAAAATCCTCGCTGGGAAACAGAAACCTAATCTCGGCCGATTCAGTGTAAGTGACCCCAGCATTACCATGGCAACCTGTAATGAGGTCAGCGTCTTTTCAGGACCCCCCTGACTGGACGGAAATTCTGAGCTATTTCCGAGGGTCCGAACTTCAGAATTACTTCACTAAGATTTTGGAGGATGACTTGAAGGCGATTATCAAGCCACAGTATGTTGATCAGATCCCAAAAGCTGTCAAGGTGAGAACGTGAAACAGAATAGAAAGAAATTGTAGTAATAATATTCTGTGCACAGGGCTCAGTTCAAACACTGTTGGATAAAAAGGATGAGTTGAACAACCAACAGGAAGTTTGTGAAATGCTCGGTTAGTTCATGCATTGCTCAGTGTGACATCTCGCTCTCTGTTTCGTTCCTTTAGATTTATTGAAAGTGAAGGACAGAATGGTGGAAGATTTGTCCGGAGGGGAGCTTCAGCGTTTCGCCATTGCGATCGTTTGCATCCAGGATGCAGACATGTGAGTGATTAATCATCTGATTTTGCGCTCATTCCACGTGTGTGTTCTCAGTTTCATGTTTGATGAGCCGTCCAGTTACTTGGACGTGAAGCAGCGCCTGAAGGCTGCCCTTGCCATCAGGGCACTCATTGCTTCCAACCACTACATCATCGTGGTTGAGCATGATTTGTCCGTGTTGGACTATTTGTCTGATTTCATCTGCTGTTTGTATGGAATGCCTGGTGCCTACGGAGTTGTCACTATGCCTTTCAGCGTGCGAGAAGGTTTGTTTCTTGGTCATTTTTTTATTTGAGTTGATTATTTATTTTTTTTTGCATAATTTTTTTTCAGGAATCAATATTTTCTTGGATGGATTTGTTCCAACGGAAAATTTGCGATTCCGAGAGACGTCTCTGGTGTTCAAAGTTTCTGAGACTGCGACTGAGGAGGAGATTAAAAAGATGAGACGATACGACTACAATGCCATGAAGAAGACAATGGGTGGGTCATCAAAAGGGTCCTCGCATATGAGGTCACATGAAGGATTGTCAGATTTGCTGTTTGCTGAGAAATGCAATGCTCTTGAAATTAGCTGAAATCAGCAATAAGATTTCTTTTAAATTACACATTTCTTTCTCTGAATCCAGGTTCTTTCAAGTTGTCCATCGAAGCGGGGGAGTTCACTGACTCAGAAATCATTGTCATGTTAGGAGAGAACGGAACAGGGAAAACGACGTTCATTAGAATGCTTGCTGGACGCCTGCAGCCGGACGATGGAGGTGAGTCATTGCCACGGCAACCGTATCCATAGCAACGCATCTTGTGTTGGTGCAGCGAAAGCGCCGCTGTTGAACGTGAGCTACAAGCCACAGAAGATCAGCCCCAAGAGCCAAGGCACCGTGCGCATGCTGCTGCACGAGAAGATCCGCGACTCCTACATCCACCCTCAGTTCATCACGGACGTCATTAAACCCATGCAAGTGGAGCCGCTCTATGACCAAGAGGTTCATGCCCCACCATTCCCGCCCTTTTCCTCCTTATTCCTCCATATTTTTTTTCCCAGGTGCAAAACTTGTCAGGAGGAGAGTTACAGCGTGTGGCTCTGACCCTCTGCTTGGGCAAACCGGCTGACGTCTATCTCATCGATGAACCTTCAGCTTATCTGGATTCTGAACAGCGTCTACACGCAGCTAAAGTCATCAAAAGGTTGGTTGATCATGGATTTATTATTTTGAGATATGCTGTTCACATGCTGAGCTAACTCATGTGCTGAGCGTTCTCAATCTAATTGAAGCTTTATATTTTCTCTTCTCTGATTTTTTGAGTTTTGTTTTTTTGTGATTTTTCACGTGATTTTCGTTCCCCAGATTCATCCTGCATGCCAAGAAGACGGCCTTTGTGGTTGAGCACGATTTCATCATGGCCACGTACCTGGCAGACCGCGTCATTGTGTTTGAGGGTATGCCCTCCATCGACACTGTGGCCTGCACGTCAGTCTAAAAAATGGTGTGTTTTTGCATGATGTTCCATTCATTCAACAGGCCGCAGTCGTTGCTGGGAGGAATGAACAAGTTCTTGGAATCGCTCAGCATCACATTTAGACGTGATCCGACCAACTTCAGACCGAGAATCAACAAGCTCAACTCAGTCAAAGTCAGTCACAATCTATTGTGGCTCGTTATTTTTATTAATTTGGTTGAAATTTTTCTGCCTGTGACAGGATTCTGACCAGAAGCGCTCGGGGAATTACTTCTTTTTAGAAGACTGAGGCTGTGGTTGCCATGGAAACCACACCGGAGACCCCCCACGATGCTTGTTTGGCCAGTGTTGCTCTGTGGAATCAACATATGAGGGATTTGTGGTATGCGTTAACGATTCTTTGGTTGTTATTTCGGTCGAGTGGACTGGTGCGGAGTGCCTCACAGAGGGTCTTCTACTTTTTACTTTTCGTTGTCTGGTGGAGGTGTTTCGGTATTTATTGGATATCTTGAGTAATGGCGTGGAATTTATCGACTTGATTTTTGGGCTTGTCAATCAGTAATACTTTGTTCTTTATGCGAAAATTTATTGCTTTTTCTTGATTTTATTCTCTTTGCATTCTTCACCAGTCCACTTCGCTGTGAGAAAAAAAAAAAAAATCCCTAAAGATTCCCGACGAAATTATAATAATTGAAAGAATCTGTAAGAATGACCATCTGGAGACAGATAACATTTCCTGATTCATGAAATGTGTTGATTCGACAGAAGCAAGACTGAAAAATAATGTGGTGCATCTGATTATCATGTATTACCATAAATTATGCTAATTATGTTAATGAGGGCCATGTTGTTTGTTGGATGGAGATATGCCTTTTTTGCAGTTCTGGTATTATTTTGACTGCCAAAGAAAGGGAATGATTGATGTGTTTTATTTTCGCTGTGAATGAAAGGACTCTGAATGCTTGGAGAATATATCTTCTCTGAATTCAAATCAACCTGTGTCTTGTTTTGATATTTGTTCCACCTGTGTTGACTGTTTTGGTGGCACCATATGAAGTGTGGTTTTAGAAAGAGATTGAACGGTGAAGAAAATAAGAATATGAGGATTTGGAATATAATTTTATTGAAGATGCTAATATGTGTGATTTTGGGTAACAGTTTGAACAAAAGACTAGCTAATACATACAAATAGAGTGTTATTACTAAGTACACAGGAATATGTATCGAAGTACATTATATACGTGATGATAGGGAAGACGTAGAATATAATGCTTAAAAAATAGTGCGACTGAGGTAGCCACTCAAGCAAAAGGACGTATAATCCCGAAATAAGGTATGTAGTACAGGAGTAACAAGAAAATTTTTAATAAAAAAACTAATTTCCACTTTGGTGATTCTGATAAAATTATGAATGCGTTAAAAATACAATATAAGTCTGAAACATGTAGCTGCTTTCTTGAATCGACAAACAAAACTTTGAAACAAAACAAATAAACAATTTGTAAAAAATTAACAATTTGGCCTCATTGGTTCCCATGGAAAGGCTGGAGTGCAGGGCCATTTAAAAATAGAAATAAAGATTACTTCCCTGGAATCACGGCCAGATTGCATTGTATGTATGAGTAAATACAGTGAAACCCCATTTATTAGGATAAATGGGGTTTCACTGTATTTACTCATACATAAAAGTGATAAAACTGAGTTTACTAGACCCAGAGAGGGTAGTAAGGCCAGATACCCTTAACGAGAGCTGTTTCGTTACACAAAGGTAGTGAAATATTTGCCCACGGTGACAGCTGGATCGTGTCATTCACAGGAACACACAACTCTGTCATTGGACGCTTGACTTTAACAAAAACGCGACACAACACAGCGCCTGCCAAGATGGCGCCAAACACGGCCAGGATTGCAAGGCGTTTGAGAAGCAGTCTGCCTTTGTTTAGAGGAACGGTCGATGCACTGCCAAGCAGAGCTGTTCGGGGAGGAGAAACGCTAATTAAATTCTTCAAATGAATAAGAAAGACCAACCAGTGTTCTCAGTGGATTGCTCAGATGTCGAGTTCTCTGATTGGTTCACAGAGGAGTCATCAGGAGAGCTGCTCACTCCTGCTCTCTCTGCAGCCTGCGAAAAATAATGAAATTCTATCTCGAATTCTCTTCCCATTTATTGTTCACCTTCTCTGCTTCTACGCACCAGTCGACTTTAGCCACAAAAGCCATGAGGAAGAGATCCTGGATTCCCAGTCCCAGCACGTATCCCCACCAGAGCCCTTGAGACAATTGTTAATGATATCACACTAGGCTTCCTGCGCTCACCTGCTAGACCGAGGGATGTGGCAAACATGAGGGGTACGCCTACTGGTAGCGCCACCACGTAGTAGCTGATGAAAATGATCACGACTCCCAACGTCTGCCTCCCTGTGCCACGCACTATTCCCACTCCGACACCCTGAAAAAGATCGTGATTATTTGATTTGAAATTCATGGAGCACTAGCTGACTCCAAAGCCTTCGAGCAACAGGAATAATGACACAATACTCATAATTCTCCCCGTGTAATCAATGAGTTCACTGAAAATAAAAATCGAGTAAAATTCCTTTTCATCAGGAATTTTAAAACTTACGGATTATCAGTGAAGGCGATTGGGATGTAATACCTCAAACCGTAACAGGCTCCAGCGATGATGATGGAAATCGCAGCTGAATTCAGAAATTGGTTCACAAAAGAGAGACATATTCATATGCAGCACACACCTTGTACTGTGAGAGCCACGCGACATGAAGTCACAGCTCCAAGTGGCTCATTCGCTCCGAGGTACTGGCCGATACGTGATGTGCAGGCACTGCCGACACCCAAGGGAATCTGTGATGCGATTGAAGGAGTGTACAACTGTATCACTGAACCAAAATTTCAAAGTCAAAGCTAAAACAAACATCAGTCCTTGATGATCTTTTAGCTGGCCAGTCCAGGGAAATGCAGATTAATCAACGTTCTTAGTGAAAAAAACTCATAATTTATTCATGCGCAGAGATGTGGAACCTGATTTATTCCGCTGAGGTTAAAGGTGAAAATTAAGACAATGATGATGATGCTTAAGTGCATACAGTAAGCAGAGAGCAAGGAAACATTTCGCTTACCATCCACGCAAATCCCTCGACTTGGAAACCAATCTGAAAAGCACTGATATCCTCCTCACTCAACAAACCTGAAAGGAGATTGAGGTCTTTGAACTCCTTTCTAGGATAGATTTATTTGCAATCAAACAGAAAACCAATAATTCATTCCCAATACCCTCTATTAGTATAAGATGAATAAAGGATATAAATTAAGCTGTGAAATAATGAAGTTTCAAAGACGTCTGTCAAATTCATCAAAAGGATATTCAATATCATATTACATTTCTAGATATGGGGGAGAAGCTCGAAATGTTGAAATTTTCCCCTGTTAATTATATTGATGAAAATATAATTCACCCGAGAGGAAAGTTCCAACTTCTGTGCACAACCAGAAGATGAAAGTCATGAAGATGCTGGAGACAGCCACGCGAGCAAATTCGCCCCACTCATCCAGGCACTCCCAAGTCCAGCCTACGAAACGAAATCAATGACAACATCCAATCAGACGGTAGAACAGAGAGCCAATCAGAGAGCAGCGTACCTTGCCATGTTTCACGGTAAACGCCACTTCCCCAAATGTAGGAAATGAGCAGGATAAGGACGAGATAGTAGGTCATGGCGAGGGAGATGGCAGACCCCCTGCGGAGACCCCACAAGGTGTATGTACAAGGAAGGGGGGCACAAATCTATTAACACTAATACTGATTATTTCACTTGATCCATAAACATATATACAACAAGAGGTGAGTAAGTGTGGTCATAGAATTGGGCCAAAAGAGTGAGTCTGTACAACAGTGAAATGATGGAAGTCGAACCTGAGTCCCATCTGTGCTTGGTAAACTAATCCATAGTGGAGAATAGCATTCACGCCACAGCTGCCCATGCAGATCAGCAGATTAGGAATCACACGATTCTATGGGAAGTCATACACTTACACATGCAAAACCCAGTATGTGCATCATGAACTCACCTGACAAAGCAGGTATCTCATCAGAGTAAACAACCAACAATAAGCCTGCAAAAAGAAATAAGTTAAATAAGCTCACTAATATTACAATTTCCTCTCACGAGAGCACCAGGCATGAAGTATAAGCAATATTCCTGAGCTTGCCTTCAAGGAAAAAAACAATAATCATCAGATTAAGGGAAAAATTGTTGACATCCCACCGGGAGACATCTGCATTTTGTCCGGTTAGGAGGAGAATGTTCTCAGCATTCAGCAGCAAACCCCAGATAGGGAAACAGGAAAGGAAACCAAAGATGAGACCTGTTCAAACGGAGAGATTATTTGGCGGATCCTGAAGAACGGCAGTGGTACGAACCGCGCTGAAGATAAACGCCGACTTTTCTCTTGTTTGTGCTGCCGTAGACCTTTTTTTTTTTTTGGTTAAAGAAGATGATTTTAAATTCTGAGGCATTTTGTAATGAATGACGCACCTGAGCAAAGAAAGTGTCGCCTCCAAACGCCAAACCTCTTCCTATGCTAACGGTTGAGATGTAGATGAACTGAACGCGTATATTCAACTCAATTATTAACCAGCTGATTTCACAATTGAGAGCACTCACAGAAATTGCTAAAGCAGCCGACGCAAGTTGAACTTTTCCAAGATGTCCGCAGAACATCAGAGAAATCGGTTGAATGAGGTAGTGAAACAGGATGGACAGAGACTACAATGAGATCAAAGGTTAAATAATTAAGAGGTCATCAGGGGTCATCATACTGTAGGCCATGCAAGGTGGAAGAGTTCTGTGAGCTCATTCCAGAAGCCGAACGGATAGCATCCGTTCGAGATCTCAACGTCCGTGGCTGGGCCGAAAGATGACATCGTCTGAAAGAACAGAGCAAGGCATCAATCAGCAGCTCCCATGCAGGCCTCGTTAATATAACCCACTCAGTAATCCCAAAGAAATTACGCCCGGATTAATGCGCATCTTTTTGTAACATTGAATAATTAAAATTTGCCGAGTTCCAATGCATTACTCATGGATTCTCTTGATTTACACTTTTGCCAGAAAAGTAATAACATTATAACTATTATAAACTATTACTATACAAACTGACTAGTGGTACATGGATACAGAATAAGTTTGCAGCCCACGAGGCACTTATATTACTACAGCGCATGCATAATATATAGATCCGTATCTAAGGGAATACATGTATATATACGTGATATATACAAAACGTGTAATGTATGTACGTGCATGTATGCAGTTATTAAGCATCGCTGCATGACTACAATAAATCACATTATTATTATGACGCAACACAAACTAACCGAGCAGATCACATGAGCCGAGTCCTGTCGTTCAAACAGCAAAGAGCATAAATGCTGCAGTGATGGAGATCAGTTGAACTTCAACAGGAAGGATGAAATTGCTCCGTGTACAGTGCTGCACGGCTAACAGCACAACTGGCTGGTGCTGTAATGAATGTAATCAATGGTTATGTAATTCAGCTGATGATGCCATGTTATGAGGAGCAGCTGCAGGCGACGGTTGCTGTGTGGGGGCTCATCAGATATAGCTGCAGTTGTTACTTCGTGACTCCAATGCACTCGATGCTTTGCACCCATTCATTCTTACTGGGTTTCTTTCTATGTGAGACCTCAATTGATCAGTAATGCATGTTGTCTTACTCATGATAGTGATAATGCAAAACATGAAATTCCCAAAGCCATGTGCATTGAAACTCATTTGAATTACAGCGATTGTTCTTTATATCTTTTATAATAATAAATTCCACAACTATATATATACATGTATATAATTATAGGCAAATACATCGAGCATTGTGAAAAGCCAAGGATTGATGATCGAGTGATAAAAAGACGTATATGATGAAGCGAGAATATATAATGCAACAGGGCTATTATGTATTCACACATATATCATACTGAGGTTACTGACAGACATATATTGACACAGTTTTCAAGAGCACAAAGTTCAAAATGAGTTTGGAAACCTACAACACATGTGGAAGATTAAATGTCTGTGTATTTTTCAGCCTCATCCTCCCCGTGACCTCTCTGAACTTATTTTCTCTATATGCACAATATTATGTAATCACCTTAATCTTTGTAGAAGAGATATAAAGAATGAGAACTGAGTAGTATACGTAAATAATTCAGGAAAATCAAGCGCTGTGACAAATATACGCAAATAATAATTCAAATAATTAAGGATTTGTTTTGAAACATAGGAATTATTTTTCTTGAAGGATTTTGTAATATTGTCAGATACAGAAACATTTTCATTTTGAACTTATCCCCAAATCAGATGTGCAGAGATACTGTATACATGTGAATTGTTGGGCTAACTCAATCTCATTTAATTTATTCAATACAGCCAGACTTGAAAAAAAATCTCAATAATGAATATACTTAAATTAATTAAATGATGCTTCGCCTATATCTTCCAATTAGTTGCAAGTGTAGGGAGGGTACGTTGAAAGCCGTTTCCACTGGGGAGAACTGACCCATCACAGGATTTGGCCAGATTTTCAATACAGTTACTCCATCGTTATGTTGTGTGTAAATGTGATGGACCAGGGTCGGAATTTTGCAATAGCATTTATGGTGAAATCGGTCCATTATCCAATGCATCTACAGTATATGGATCATGGGTCACGTGACAACTGTTTGAGGTGGAAATCCACCTCAGGTCTGCATGGGTGCTGAGTGCATTTTGCTGATTGAGCATTTTTAAAGCAATTTTATCAGCGAGCAAGTGGTTACATATATCCATGCATGCATGTTGATCTCGCCTCTATACAGCAGAATATCCTTGCACAGTAAAACCTGCCTATAATGACCTCCCTGGCGACGGAATCAAAACAGTCACTCAGGACAGGGGGTCGCTGGAGCTCATGACTGTTGCTGAAATAAGTATACATACCCCATCTCTGAAGTGCGTTATGACAAATTGTATACTGATAATCATAATGCATCGTGCGACTCATTTCAGTGTGCGGAGTCGCATTTAATTATAGCTGAGCGGCTGGCGTACAATTTTAAGCGTAATAGCTACTCGAATCAAGCGGCCGAGGCGTCTTGAGATGGTGAGATGGCCCGTCAAGCACCTGGCTGTTATACACAGGTTCTGGCGTCCATATGGAGACTGATGGTCACTCAATTGTCACAGGTGGTCGCTGATTACAAGGCCGATCAGTTACATCAAGGGAGGCACATGCATGACGTACCTATTTGCATATTCATGCAGGCAATTAATATATACTCAAGACTATCACAGCTGATTACGGGTACTTACATTGCTTATCAGTTATCTTTTACTTATATATCGATCCATTGATCTTTCATCACATCCCCACATAAGGTTCTCTACATAACACAGACGAATGGGGTGAGGTGTGGTTACAACTCCATGGACTCTCACTGTATATAATATATAACGGTCATATTATATTGTACATCATACCATATACCGTATTGTCTTGGTAAGACGCGCAGTGCGCTAAGGCAGAGGCTGAGAGCATGTCAATTTCACCTCGATTACACGCCCACTCCACAAACACGCCCTTAAAATTGTTAAAACCAACAAATTCAATGAATATTAGCCTGCTGAAGCATGGCTGAAGTGTCTGCAGGCTGCTGCTAGTAATGCTAGTAGGCTTATGTGTAGGACAAGAATTCCTGACAGGTCACCCAATTGGCATATTCCCAAGACAGACACTCTGTGGATATTCCATGAACAGTCAAAAGTTTGTTCTTTAAAAGTATGAATCAGCTTATTAAATATCCAGGTGACTGTCTTGGGAGTAGGCCAATTGTGTTCCTTATAAGGAGTGCTTGTACTACAACCACGCCCCTGGGTTGGTCATCTGACCATGTATCGGATCCTGATTGGCTGGAGACATCTTATGATTCATGCAGATGCTAGGGCTTGTTGATGCAGAAATATTCCCAAAATAGAATTTCAGAATAATTAGCATATGATTTAAATATTAAATTATTGCTCTGGGACCCTTGTACTAGAAAATCAATACTGTAGGGTGATCTGTCCTCATGGCAACAGGAGTGGGGAGAGGGAGGGATATTACTAAAACTTGGTGAAGCCTCTTACTTTCTCCCACATTATTATTTCAACCTGTAGGTGTACTCGTGCATTAATTTTAAGGGGAGAAACTCTATACACACTGATATAGGTGGAATTAGAGGATTTTCCATCTAAGCAAGCACCTCTAGTTTGACTCATTCACGCCCAGCAGTGGTTGTACCTTAAAGGGAGGGAGAACTGGTTGAAAATGGACTTTGAGTCGTTATTTGATGCACCAAAGATGATTCTTATGCCTGGCCCACACAAGGAATATCATCGCTAACGATTTCGCGGGCGATGTATTGCAAATTAGGCGTGACGTCAGTCGCTGTGATGAAACACCGAGTTCCCCATCTTTTACAATGGGCCTCGTCATATCACCGTGTCCTGCGACTAAACCCCTTGATATTTTTTTTATTTTCTTTTCGGAAATAGATAGAATAATCATTTTGCCACCAGTCAGGCGCAAACAAAAAATATTTTTTGCTATTTTTCTTATTTTAACAAGCGATTTTCTAGGACACCTACCACGTTTCTCATCCTGAAACAGTAAAAAGGTCAGCCAGAGTGCACCACGCATGCGCTTTCGTTTCGTAAACAACAAAGATGTCCTTTTATGGCGAAGATGCTCTGCTCTGATTGGCTGAAATCGATAGCTTCACGAGGGGAACGGGACCAATCAGCCATCAGCCAAACCAAGCCATCAGCTGACGTTTGCCTCCTATACTTCGCAATGGAAGCCATTCTCCCATAGGCGCAATGCTAACCCCGATATTCGGAATGCATTATTTCCTTACGCTTGCATCC
>KB293295.1:1931-14372 GCA_000328365.1 Capitella teleta | reverse complement strand
CCCGCCCAAGTCATTATTATAGTGAAAAATAATACTATAAAGTTGTACACTCAACACTCGTGGCGCTGGACTTGCCAAGTAAGAAATACATTCTTATTTTACGGCACACTGACACTCTAAAGAGTAAATAGTGGTAAAAAGTGATATGTGTGCTTAGGACTGCTTTAGTCCTTAGACTACCGGTAAGTTAGAGTTTAGTGGTTATAAAATAATGTTATTATATTCACTCCTAAATCCTAATTAAATATTATATCGATATCCAATATTATATATTACAATTACATTATATATTACAATTACATTAGCACAGATAAATCGGGTGAGGTCTGCGAGACCCCTCGGTCTCGCTGTAGATGTTAGCTACAATGTAACAAATTGTCAAATACATGATCAATTGTTAAATACATGATCATATTACATGTAATAATCATCATGTAGGCTAGTCTCGGTTCCAGCCTCTATATTGATCATCCCCCCAATGATGGGTACATCTGAAGCTACATGTAGGCCTATAACCAGATAACAATACATGTAATCAATTGTGATTGTCAAATTTGAGCAATCAACAAATTGACAGGAAACGCTCACCACAAATCAGGCACTGTGGATCGAATAGCATCCCTATTGCATATGGTTCAGATCAATTTTCCGAAATGATGAGAATGAAAACGTCTTTTAATTGATAATCCAATTTTCCCCATTTTTATTTTATCTTCTGCTTTTCGTCTGCTTTCAGAGAGCGAAAGAAGAATATCCATATGAATGCGTAAGAACTGCGTACTTTTATTATTCATTCTCTCAACGCTAATGGAATCTCAGTTTTAAATTCAAGTTTATAAATTATTGCCTCAATAAAAAGAAACAATTATATATGAACTATTTATATTCGACCTCAACAAGAAATATTTTTATTTTTATTTTTATTTTTACGCAGCATACGTGCACATAGAGAATTGTCTGCACACTAGCGATCTTGAACTTTGAACTATTTGTTGTTGGTCCGTCAAGTGATACTGACTTCTGATAACCATTTCTATCCAATTCAAGATAAAACGTTGATGACAGCTGACAATACACGCCAGAAAGGCTCACTGGAGGTTGCAATCTACTGTTAGATCTGAAGAAGCGGGCATCAAGGTTGGTAGATTGATTCAATGCTGAATAACTAAATAAGCCAACAGCAACAGCAAAATTTTGAAAATAGAAATTGGCCACTCACTGCCCACTCACCTGCTCACTGATTCAGTCACATGACCTCACATCAGACTGATAGCACATCGTCACAGGAGCTGCCCAAATAGTATTTCTAGTCGTGTCAACGTCGATGTAACTTGTAACATCACACTAACCTCTAAATACTACTTCATCATGCTGAAGTGGGCGTGTGGTCTAGTTAACTTGGAACGAGATTTCATCAATTCCATTTTCAGATGAGGCTGGTCATTCTCAACGATTACGACAAAGCCAGTGAATGGGCAGCCAAGTACATAAAGAAGCGCATAACTGGATTCAAACCGGGTCCTGACAAATTCTTCACGCTTGGCCTTCCCACGGGTATTTATCAATCGCTCTAAAACAAATTACAAATTTGAAAAATGTTTGCCTTCAGGAAGCACACCAAAAGGAACTTACCAGAAACTCATAGAATTCTACAAAGCAGGCGAGATCAGTTTCAAGTATGTGAAGACCTTCAACATGGACGAATACGTCAGTGAGTTCTCTGTCTGTACTTGCCATCCCACAATGCATCATGATCCCATTACAGATATTCCTCGTGATCACCCTGAGAGCTATCACTCCTTCATGTGGGATAACTTCTTCAAGCACATTGACATTGATCCTGCTAATGCTCATATACTGGATGGTAACGCAGCTGACTTGCAGGTTGAGTGCCTCAACTTTGAGGCGGAGATCACGAAAGCTGGGGGCATTGAACTGTTCGTTGGAGGTCAGTTATAATAATTGTTAAATTTATTTCCTCTCGTCAATGAGGACACCAAATCAAGAGTGCTTGTCTTTGAAGGAGTGATAAGAAAGTTTATCGCAAGCATGTAGCTAACACTCACCTCAGACTGGTTACATTTTCCTGATAATGAACTATTGAACCAGGACATAATCACGCGTCTTCATGGCCGTGAGTGTAATACAGTAGAACCTGTGGTATATGGACAGGAATTATGCGGACATTTGGGGTATGCTGACGAAATTCCTCGGCAATACGTCTCGTAATGTTAAAAGATAGGGACCTCATTGTGTTATGCAGACACTTGTCTTATGCGGACAGTGGAGAGCTCTCCATGAAGATTTGCGGACAGTATTATCGATGTTTCGATGTATAGCCCGGCAGCGAGCGGTCGTCAGTCACTGGAAGTTCAAGTGATTAACTGAACGCTTTAACCGCGGCGTCTGCATGGCGCCGTGTCGATGCATTCAGCTTTGTTCTTTCCTTTCATTATGTAATCCCTTTCATCTCATATTTAGCTGGATGTCACAACATTCCTGGGGTTTTCTTCAAGTTGATTTCGATTGTTTAAAATGGGCGTGGCATTCTCCGTGTGAGCTAAGACAACTGGCTGTCTTGGCCAATGAATCATTCCAGATTAATCGCGTGGTCACCGGGGGCGGGGCTTAAGTCATCGAAGCAAGCTCCCCAAAAGTGGAATATTCTCATGCATTGAGTTCATGATTCCTTCGACTGACAGGCATTGGACCTGACGGCCACATCGCATTCAATGAACCCGGCAGCAGCTTGGTCTCCAGAACGAGGATCAAGACCCTCGCTATGGACACCATTCTCGCAAACGCGCGATTCTTTGGTGGTGATGTCACCAAGGTCCCTAAACAAGCCCTGACGGTTGGCGTGGGAACCGTTATGGATGCCAGAGAGGTTTGTGAAATTTATGCATTTGACCTTCTTGACCTGACCTTGACCCTCTTACAGGTGATGGTTATGATCACAGGAGCACACAAGGCGTACGCTCTTTACAAAGCGATCGAAGAAGGCGTCAATCACATGTGGACGGTTTCTGCCTTTCAACAGCATCCGCAAACGATCTTTGTTTGTGATGAAGATGCGACCTTGGAGCTCAAGGTCAAGACGGTTCGTTATTTCAAGGATTTGATGAAATTGCACAACAAACTGGTTGAAGATGATCCCCCGAAATGAACACGACGATCGGGAACATTCTTTACTCTTGATTCATATAATCAGCCGGGATTCTCAACTGGTTTATTAGATTTAGTTTCTATGACTGATTCCTAATAAATGTATATTTCTCTAATACACACAGATTTTTTTGGATTCTAATTTGGCTCTCAACGTTTAATTTTTTTGATTTATCAGATTTCTTTTCTCTTTTTTTTCATCACATTCGTTATGTAACTTATGTTGGTGGTTGAAAAATACACATGGGACTTCTTTTTGAAAGTGTCCCAAGTTGTGGGGATCTGGGAATATATTTTGGGGAAGATTATTAAATGTATAGGAGCACAAAATATATTGAATTTTTGAAGATTCTGTTTCTGTTTGATGTTATTGTCATTTGATATTTGGTGTTTCCTTATTTGGCTTCTTCTGAGATGTGACCTTGGATCTTGGGTGGCAATAGGGAACGTTTATTGTGATGTACTTAGGCCCTTTCTCTAGCACAACTTCTTTATAGAGCATTGTTGCATGATCTGTCTTCCTTCTCGTAGTAAGGTTGTCGACTGCATTCAGCCCAAGAATTCTTAGAGTTGTATTTTGGAATTTCTTGAGTTTGCTCAGACATTTATCTCCAGCGTGGGCAACACAGACGCAGCCTATCTCAAGAGCAGACCAGATCAGCATTTTACGCATGCTGCGTAGTTGTAATGAGGAGTAAGGTTTGAGTCGAATATGTGCAACATACATTTACAATCATATGTAGCAATATGAATAATGAGCTTGCAACACAAAGATAATTTTTAGTACTGGGTAAATCAAAATAATTATTATCACCGGATAGAATAAGCATAAAATACTTATCAGTATCTGACAGAAAATTTGCTTATCTCTTGAAAGGTGTTTTATTGATTTGCACCATCAGCAGAGAGGGTTCAACATCTTGATTAAAAACTGCTCAGGTGAGTACAATATAAGAAGTATTAAGTGCAAGAACACCAACACTTCCGTGAGCAGAGTTGATTTGAAATCAGATCATAAAGGTCATTTGTCAGAACTTGATAATTGTAAAGTCATCCATCCAGTTTCTTGTTGTGAGTTTCCATGAAAACAAGAATATTCTGGGGTCGACTGTAATAGCATGAAATTGCATGTTGTACCAAACTTACTGATCCACACATCTCATGCCCTACTTGCATATCTTATCAAACGTGAATCAATTTCATTGATCGAACACATCAATACTCAGTTCGTAGTAGATTTACGAAACCACGGTTGAGATCACAAGATTATTGCGCCTCCAATATCAGTGATAACAATGGTTTTTTAGCACCATGCCATAGAATTACTGTCCCAGTTATCATATTAATCATTTCCGTTAACAGATAAGCATTTAATTTGTAACGTTGACACGACTTTACTCGGGAGTGAATACCGTCTGATTTCACGCATCTCATTAATTACAATAGTGAACAACATCTGTTGCTTCAATGTTTTTCACTTGTGAACCAATGGATTGCAATGGTTCTGTTAACACATGCATTAGATATGTATTGCAATATGTATTGCAATATCCTTCCAAAATCCCCCGCCCCCCGAAATAAATGAATACAAACAGAATACAATACATACAGGAATGAAGAAAAAAGATGATTTATTTGTGAAGCTTAGAAGCATCTGAAGCCAATAATGTTTCATTTCTACAAAGGAAGACAGTTTTGATTAAGAAATACATAATTGATTGATACAATGTCAGGAATATAAATATCACACAGTGAAAATGTTGATATGAAAAGAGACCCCTGATGATGACAATGATGATGATGATAATATGATGAGTATAATTAACTGCCTAATTAAGGATTTATTGGCTGCTTAACCTCTGTGGCATTCCCAGCTGATTCATCCTCAAAATTAACATAATTACTCATACTCGGGTTGGTTGAGCGACGCGCATGGAAACCTCCGCTTGAGTTGGATACCCCGTCAAACGCTTGAGAGTTCAACAACTCATCATTATCCTGATCCACCGTGGGATCTTGCAGTTTATACTCCACAGGGGGAGTCATCGGAGTGAGGCCTTCATCGCTGCTGCAGGAGTTGTCACGAAGGAGCGGAGTGCGTTCGCATTCGGGAGCTTGCGTGGCATCGCGGTTTCTTAGTGGACCCGTCACGACACGTCCAGCAGTTTGCCCTGTGAAACAAGCGATGATTGCAATCAAAGCCAAGACTCTTGTTAACTCACCAACATGCCGGACGTGTTCTACAACATCTTGGCTGACGTCTGAAATGTCCCACATGGAGAGGAACGAGGCACAGCAATCCGTGTGTGCCGCAGCGTAATCAACGTACGGCAGATGAGAGAACGAGTAATAGTGCGCCATGGCTGCCAGCAGCATCTCCACACAAATACAGAAATCCTGCGACACAATCAAGACGTTCAGAGAGCGAGGCTACCTCAATGGCTGACCTGTAAACCGTTGGCGATGTCTTGGGTGTCAGGGTAGAATTCAGAATCAGGGTCGGCTGTTATCACTCCGGTTTGGACGAGAATGGCGATTAGAACGCCTTGCCAGAAAGAGAAGAAAACGATCGCTTTGATGCACAGGAACTTGGCAAGGGGTCGCATCGGTGCAAGTTCATCTTTGGTGGCGGTGTAAAACAAAACCAAGCAATACATTGCAAGCTGTGGGGGGAAGAGAAAGTGTCAGAAATAAAACCACACTCATCAGGTCTCCCTTCAGTGTTCAACACTCACCGCTTGAGACATGTTGTTTATGACAACAAGGTACGAATACGCAGTCTTGAAGTTGAAATTTCCATCGCCGTACACATCGGCATTAACCATTTGGCAAATACTGTCAAATATCAATTCATGTGTAACCCCCTCAATCAGAAGAGACATACAGCACTCACAAAGCAATAACCGAAGTCATCAACCGTACAACTGTGTACTGAAGAATCCCGTGTTTGCAGTTGTTGACAAGACTTCTGTTGAGAATAACAATACGTTGGTTATAGTGTTAATGATTGCTTAATCACCGTCCGTTCCGCCACGGGGGTAGGCAGCAGATGGGGAACAAGTGCTTCACTTGAGCCTTGGCTTCGAGAGTGGCGTTCAAATCCAGGTACTCTTTGTTCAGGAAATTGAGCAGAAACTGCATGAAGTTGTAGATGACGTATGCCTCATAGAACTCCCTGGCTGTGTCCAAGTAGAGCGCGAGGGATTTAAACCGAAGAGCAAACCACTGATAGGAAGAAGAGGATGGGTCAAAAGAGAGTGAAATATACATTCCGTGTCGCACTCACAGCGTTGATTCCATAGATTGGCACCATCCACAGAATGCTAGAAGAGAAATTAAATTGATGATTGACCATGCATGGGCCTATGGGTAAAATAATAATATGGCATTCATGATTTTTGATTTAATGACCATCTTATCTTGCTGAGGATTGGGATCTGCTAACCGTATAATGTGTCGCTGTAGATCAGGCTGAGTATAATGAATAACATGCTGGAGTATTCCCCAGAGAGAGATCGGCACAGCGAGGCAGACGAAGAGGCCTCCGATGAAGAAACCCTGAAGTCGCTTCTCCGCTCCGTGAACCTGGAACTCTACGATGATGATGGGAAGGGCAACGACAAGAACGAGGACGTAGACGCCCATGGCCACGGGACGCAGCCAGCCGCGCCAGTGGCGAAGCAACCACCAACAGTCCATTTTGGGCGGATGAAAGGCTACTTTCTCAGCCTCATTTGAGCAGAAAAATGCACTAAAATGATGTCATCGTCACCTGGTCACAGGATTTGTTTTGTTTAGGTTGAAATAAACCAACACGTAATGAAAACACGAAAATGAATTAGCATATTCATAATGTGAGTAAAGTCATTATGATTTACGGGGAAACCGTCAAGCAAGGCGCAAAGCACAGGCCCGGATCACTATAGTAATAGTAGGCCTATTCACTACACTGCATGCCTCCAGAATTAACACATTTCAATATGTACCTCAACCGAAAGTTAAACTCAGTCTCTTGTCTCTGAGTGTCAATCGCTGTGTCTATAACTTATGAAAGTTACACGGCGGAGATACTAACTGTAATTAGTCAGTAAAGACGTGGAGATCAGTTGACAGCAAAAGCTTTGTTTACGCTGCATAAAAGCTTTTGCCATGGCAACCATTGGCATGGTCACCACAATTCATCAGTCCAACAGTTATTCAGAATATACCAAGGCTTAGAAGACTAGAACTGAGATCTACGTTTATACGTACGCTACGCTATAAATTATATTGAGTACTTGGGACATTATTCTGCACGCAGCTAAAATATATCAGGTATGTCAAATTTATTACTTATACTGTATTTTCATATCATTTTCTTTATTGTACTTATAAATTTAAGCCGTTTTTTTTTCAGTAAAAGAAAATCATTCAAATGCGCTTCACAACATATAAATTCCAATTTATATAGGTTGGAATTGTGAAAAACTGTATTTTGTATGCAAAAACATATTAACTGATAGAGCTTTGTGGATGAGTTAAGTTTCTCACCTGCACAATATTTTAGGAACCCTGGGAGAGTTCTCAGATGGGTGAATCGGGGATTTGTTGAACACCACACAATCTACTCCATATTAATACAATGGCATTGCGCTTTTCGAGTGTTACAAAACAGGTCTCGAGGTTAGTCAATACATACCAGGCACTCGTGCTATTACCATTGATACATAGACATACTACTAGCACTAGAAGTACGTTATTTACACTTAACTACTACATGCATAATTAATATGCTCACATGCAGTTTGAATTTGTTTTCTTTCTCTCCCAGAATCACCATGGCAACTGTCCGTGACCAGTCACTCGAGAGACAGAAAAACTACAACTTCTTTGCTTGGATCTACGATTCAACCCACTTCGATTATTGGGAGAGGAAGGCTGCAGCAGAGGAAGGAGAGATCGTGGAAAATCTAGAAGAAGGAGAAGTCCATGACGGAGAGGGTCAGGAGGAGAAGGAACCAGAAGATACAGAGGTCCAGGATGAGAAGGGAGGTGAAGGACAGGTCCGCAACAAAGAAGTCAAGGAGAAAGAGGAAGAAGAAATCTAAAAGGAGGAGGAAGGGGATGAAGAGTTTGAAGAGGGGGATGATGATGAGGGTCCTGGTATTGAGGAAATTGTCCGCACTGTGTATTTGCACGAAAAGAGGAAGCGAGAGGACGCCGATGAGGAGGAGTACGAGGAGTGCGGGAAGCAGCATTTCCACCCTCCTCTGAAGATGTGGACGACCCTTCACCTCGTGAAGAAATTGAAGACGGATTACTATGAATAAAGGACTAGAGGTCCACGAGAAAGACTGAGAGGTCAAGGATGAAGACGATGAGGTCAAGAAGGAGGGGGAGAGAGAGGAGGATACCATTTCTGCGGATACTGTCAGCGCAATGTGTTTGTACGAAAAGAAAATCAGTGCGTGCATATATTAAGCTTCTCATGAGTTAATTGTTCATTTCGTGATGAAATTGAAGAACCGTTACGTTGAATACGACGGTGAGCGTCACGAACAAAGAACAACGATCTGAATAACTAAGCAGCGTCTATTCTATAGGAAATTCAAATACTATTGAAAAAGTAATAACTAAAAAAATCTATAAAAAAAAAAGCATGCCTAGTGTCATGCAGCATATACCATTCACTTGAAGCTTCATTTATTTTACCCTGAATGCTCACGTGCGTAGCAGTTTCAAAATAAAATGTCACGCTGATATGGCGAGGCCCATTGTAAAAGATAGGGAACTCAGTGAAACAGGAATTTTTCCTGATAAAATGAAAACTGCCAAAGTCATCACATTGTACAAGGGAGGGGAAAAATGTTTTTAACAATTATCGTCCTTACGTGTCACTGCTCCCACAATTCTCAAAAATTCTTGAAAAGATATTCAACAACAGATTAGATATATTTTTAGAAAGGTACAACACTCTAAATGAGGACCAATTTGGATTTAGAGCTAAATATAACACCACCCATGCTCTCCTCAAGCTCGTGTCAGGAATCACAGAAGCTATTGATAATAAGAAATCAACCATAGGTATCTATCTTCATTGATTTGAAAAAGGCATTTGATAATGTTAATCATAAAATACTTATACAGAAACTTGAATCATATTGTATCAGAGGACTAGCAAACTGCTGGATAAAAAGTTACCTAGCAAACAGAAAGCAATATGTAAGTGTGAATGACTGCAATTCTGAGTTGTTGAATATTGCCTGTGGTGTACCTCAGGGGTCAATCCTAGCTCCAAAATTATTCATCCTCTACATCAATGACATGTGCAAAACAACAAGACTATTTGAATATGTACTATTTGCAGATGATACTAACCTATTCTGCTCAAATGAAAATATGGAAGAGCTAACTATACGAGTAAATGAAGGTCTAGGTAAATTAAAGAAATGGTTTGCAGTTAACAAATTATCGCTAAATGTTGAAAAAAACTAATTACATTAATTTTTCAAGAGTAAAAAACAATATGCACAAAGATGTCAGTATAATGATAGGCAATGAAAGTATAAAGAGAGTTGAATCGACGAAGTTCCTTGGTATAATAATTCAAGAAAACTTATCCTGGAAGATACACATTGATCAAATTTGTACTAAAATGATGAAAGCAATAAGAATAATGAACAGAATGAAAACCTTACTTTCACCGAACACACTCAGGATGCTATATAACACTTTGGTAGTGCCACACATGACTTATTCATGTGAAGTATGGGGAAGTACATACCCTAGCAACTCGACTAAAATTGTTTTAATCCAAAAAAAGGCTCTAAGAATTATAAATAGGTTAGGTTTCTTGGATCACTGTGAACACTTGTTTGATAAAAAAATTATGAAATTTCAGGAATTGACCAAACTTAAAATTGCAATTTTCATGTACAAAGTCAAAATGAAAATCTTACCAGCCCCTATCATAACATTGTTTCCCTCAAGCCCCCAACAAACGATTACACGTGAAAACAACAATTTTGTCCTAAAATATGTCTGTACAAATGTCAAATTACACAATCTAGCATATGTTGGTGTTCGTATTTGGAGCTGAATCCCACAAGCCATTAGAAATAGTGCCAGCTTAGCCAGATTCAAGCAAACCCTAATTCAACACATGTTCAATCCTGCCGAGTCAAAAACAACCGAACTTGTATTCGCTTCAGTATTGTTTATGTGTTGTCAAGATTGGAAATTTAGAATTAGCCTTTTCTCTATCTAGTTCGTTCCTTTATCCTTTATTTTTATACTGTATCACCTTTTTTGCCAAAATTAGAATTAGTATATATCTATACAGCCATTTTCTTTATCTATTATTCCTATATCTCTATCACGACTGTTGCCTTTAATACTATGCATAATGTAGTCACTAGCAACTAATAACATAAGTATCAACTTATGTTATGTTCTCACTTTTATATTATCATTCATGTTCTTGTCCTTTCTCATTTTTTTTTTTTTTTTTTTTTCTCCCTTCCTTACTGTACCTTTTTTCTTTGTCCTTTTATACTTGTAAAGTACTATAATTTGGATTGTTAAAAGTAATAGATTGATAGGGGTGTAGTAACCACAAAAGCTCTGCTTCTCTACATCCTTTTTACCATTTTTTTGTTTTGCTTCTATGATCACATGCTTATACCCATGTTTGCCAAATTGTATGTTTATTATTGGAGAAATAAATTCTATTCTATTCTATTCTATTCTATTCTATTCTATTCTATTCTATTCTATTCTATTCTATTCTATTCTATTCTATTCTATTCTATTCTATTCTATTCTATTCTATTCTATTCTATTCTATTCTATTCTATTCTATTCTATAAATTACTGTACCGTTTAATTGGTCGCTCATATGACTATTCCATTGATCCGGTTCGTTGGAGAAAAGCCTCTGACAAACTTTGATCGACATTAAACTATAACTAGCGAATTTCATAGATATTTTTAATCAATTAGTTCATGTCATTTAAGTATTCAAATAAAGCTAAATAACTTTCATCTCGACCTCTTTCGTCTCTATATTGTACTTTTTTTCTGCATTGGAAATTCCTTTGAATATATAACACAACCAGATACACTTCCAATTAACACTTTGAGACTTCGGGATCAAATCATAATGCAAAGCATTTGGAACAAAAGATTCTACTTGTATATGAAAAAACTTTAAGTCAAGCCCTACTTCAACGGCGGAGCGAAATGCCTCTGCACTACTTTTCCGCCGCTTTACCGATACGCTTGATTGCGTGCCGGGGTTTTGAGGGTGATGCGTGGTCTAACTGTACTTATTAGGTCTATGGGGGCCACGGTCTAACTGTTACTAGGTCTATGGGGGCCACATTCATGATCGATGAAAAATATTAAGCTATTTTTTTCAATAAAATAATCATTCCATCTAAAGTGTGATTTTTACATTGAAAACGCTTTTATTGCACCCAAGGAACTTTCAATGCAATATTTTCATTCTCACCACTCAATGAGATCTGTAGGTAAGAGGTAGTGGGGTTTAATGTAATTATATGTACATATCAAATAGAAATATACCAGGATCGACTTATCACTCTGATCTTTCACTTCTTCATAGGTCCACACTATTTCATTCTTTTTCTTTTTCTTTTCTTTTTGTTTGCTTGCAGATTTTGCTTAAGTAAATAAGAACAAATATAATTAATGCAGGTGATTTGAGACGAATGCAGAATAATGATTATTGAATCTATAAAAATTTTCTACATTGAAAACCCAATGGCCTGGACCAGCCAGTGATATCATCCAGCCACATTCTACACGACCTGCCCCTGCCTGCCTCTGGTGCCTTCAATAGCACCTTCTAAAATTGCATTATGTAAAAAGCTGGAACTTCCTCTTAAAATATGACCAGCATATTTGAACTTTCTCTGCATAAGATCTTTGAGTTAAAACGTTCCTCCTACACGGTCTCTCAACTGCATCATTGGTGACTCTGTCTCGCCAGCTTATTTTTAAATGTGTCTGTAGTACCAGAGTTCAAAGGATTTAATTTTTCCGACATAAAAGTTTGCTAAAATTTCAGGTTTCAGATCCGTAGCTAAAAACAGTAAAAACATAGCACTTGAACAACTTCTTTTTGAGATTTAAACAAAAGTTTCTTCTCATGAATTCCTTGTTCTCCCAGAATTTAGAACACAACAGGGTAACGCCAGGGTATATATATATATATATATATAAATATATATATATATATATAAATATATATATATATATATATATATATATATA
>KB293289.1:12320-26773 GCA_000328365.1 Capitella teleta | reverse complement strand
ATGCGCACTGCATTGTAAACAAGCGCACATGCTTCACTTTCCCGCTCAAACTTCTCTCACGACTTTCGAATGAAAATGAATAAAATTGTTCATATACTGATTGGTGATGCACAAAATATTGCGTATTAATAATTAATACGTATTCCTTTGTGAAGACTCGGTATAAATTACGTGCGCAACTGCAAGGGAAGATAGGCCGCATGTTGAACTGCTTCGCGCGGGAAAATTGTATGCGCATGCGTGTATGTTTACTTCGCACTACGCAGGCGCAGTGCTCTGGTTTATTTACAACACGTGGAGAGCAGGTCATGTGACACAACAATCGGAAAGCGGAGAGAAACCTGAAATGTCACTTTTTTTCGTTGCGGATCCATTTTAAGTAGGTTTATGGTACTGGTTTCGAACAAAATTTAGTACCAGCGTCTACCTGGTATGGCTCTGCAGACGCTGGTGCCTTCATAAATATAATTACAAGCGTGGAATTCTAGAAATCGTGGTTCGCGAACTGGAGTTTAATGCGTTTACCGTACAGCGAGACCCATTGGGCTCGCTGTAGTATGTCAGCTAGGAGGCCCCCTACTTGGCGATCTAGCGACTTGAATTATTTCAGACTTTCTATAGAACAATAATTGCTATCAACTGACTTGCGCCTCATGAAGTTACTAAGTTTGTACATTTTCAAATCATGTTTGTTGAAAGTGTACACTGTAGCACAAAGTGCACGTTACTGTCGTTTTGTCTTGGGCTTATAATCTGCGACTCGTGAAGTTGGGGAAAAATACCTAAAATAGCCTGCGCTGATAAGGAATTCACCTCTGTCTGCATGGGTGATGCCTCTTGAAACTTATTCTGAACGTTTTGATTAAAGAAATGTACAAGAAGCAAGAAGGGTGACAGCAGTAGGTCAAGGTTGCTTGTCTTTAACTGCTGCAGGCAGAGCGTGGCTTTCCCGCTCACAGCGTGTGCCAGGCGCTGGGGCATTACGCTGCAAGTGCATGCTCCCGTGTTTGGGTATAAATATCCGTGTCTGTATCCGTCGGATATTAGTAACACGGATATCCGTTATCTGTGTATCCGTGTTGAAGCACTATTCACCCAGCTCTAGTTGATTCTCAAATATTATTGTTAAAAAGCTGTGAAACATCGTTCAACAGGTAGCAACGTGTACAAAAGTTGAAATTTTTCTTGAGTGAAGGATTCAAAAAATTTCACCAGCTAGTAAAAATAGTGATTTTTGGATCACAAAGCTTCACAAAAGTTCACAACTCACTGTCGCTGTGGGAGTCAATGGCGATACGCGGTAGCAGTGAGTAGGAACTGCTCCGCTACCCTTGGGGAGCTGTGTTACTAGTGTTAGTTTTAGTGTAGCTGACATACTACAGCGAGACCCAGGGGTCCCGCTATACAGTAAACGCATTCAAGCCCAGTTTGCAAATCACGATTTCTAGAATTCTACGCTTGTAATCAGATTTATGAAGGTACCAGACCCTGCATAGTCATGTAAGGTATAGCCTGGTACCAAATTGAAATTGCGTCCGAAACCAGTACCATAATTCATAAACCTACTTAAAATGGATCCGCACTGAAATAAAGTGATATAACAAGTTTCTCCCCACTTTCCGATTGTTGTGTCACACGACCTGCTCCACGTGTTATAAATAAATCGGAGCACTGCGCCTGCGTAGTGCGAAGTAAACATACACGCATGTGCATACAATTTTCCCGCGCTTAGCAACTCGATATGTGGCCTATCTCTCCTTGCAGTTGCGCACATGATTTGGACCAAGTCTTCACAAAGGAATATGTATACATTATTATTACGCAATATTTTGTAATTTGCAAGTGGCGTTTGTTTACTTCTTCACGGAGTGATTTTTTTTGCGGGTTTTGATTAATGAAGTTTGACATGATGACACCGGCTCATATTGTTTTTTCTTATAGCATAAATATACTATCTAACGTCTGTAGGGCTTAACCACAAGGATTTTTTGGATAATATACATGTGTATATTTATCATGCGATCCGGTGAGTGTGGAGCCTCGCTGTCTGTATATGGCAAAAGTAGTGGTTTACCGTCGGGCGAGGTACGCAGACCTCGCCCGATTTATCTGTGCTAGTGTTAGTGTTAGCTCATCTCAGACTAATTAGTCTAATGTTGCGTTCTTTCCTTCTCGACAACTCGGAATTACGAGATCACAACTTATGAGATGCGTTTATTTCGAAGCTGGAAATCGGAATAACATCTCAACATCTCGGTCTGGTCTAGTGGTTCCTGAGTAGGCCTATCTAGACTAATGCGCATAAAATGATAAATATTCTGCATATGGTCTGCTATATTTAAATTAAAGGTAGCCTATCCTTATGAAAAAAGGATCTTTCATGATCAATAATATTCCAACAGGCTTCTAATTTCCACTTGAATACATGATTAAACATCCATTCTAATGATATCTCACATTGTTGAATCTTCTAAAAATAATCTGTTTTCCACTCTTTATACAATGTCGGCCTGATTCCACAAAAGGCTCGAAATTTCAATCCGAGCATCGTGGATGTTTAAATTGCGTGACTTTTATGGCTGCCAGCATTTTTTTAGTAGAAGTAAGACATTGGTGATATGAAAATAGTTCAGCAGTAAATTTAAAACCCGGATCGGTTGTTTTGGACCCAGAAAAGTTAAAGTAAATTAATGTAAACCCCAAAAAACTTATTTGTTTAAAGAAAGAAAGTAAATTTAACTACTACTAATAACTAATTAATACATCAGAGATAAACATTGAATACAGTCAAAACTCGTTATATCTAACCGTCAAGGGCTAGAATTTTGTTTTGTAATAGCCTGTTCTGGATGATATTAATAATCTCAACGGCATTGTTCTCTACATCTTCTATGTTTGAGATCACCGTAAATCTGTTGGATAGTTCTATTTGGTGTTACGGTTACAGCTCTATATATCCCACTCTGATATTTCGAACTTCAAGTTATTACGAACTAATTTCCCACCAGGGGCCGATTCCTGAAAGAAACTTAAGTGGTAAAACTAAGTTTGGGAGGAGTTAAGTTGACTAAAACGATTCCAGAAACATCTCAGCGTCATCTCGGCGTCACGCTCCACACGCAACTCGGCTATCCGGGCGGTCTCCCTTAGCAGTGCCTTCGTAACAGAGGCTCTGGTGATCTCATCGAACTGGTGCTGCTCCGCATTGACCTTGCTGGCTCTACGTGACCTTGGACGTTCACACGCGCGAGGTTGGCTGCCGAGACGCCCTGTGTGACGTCTGACTCCTGCTCCTCCTGTTGCGTCCTCTCTTGATCCTGCAGCATCCCTCTGGCGGTGATGATCCATCTCCTGGCTCTCTCGATAAGCCCCCAGTATTGATCTCGTCGCTTTCCGACGGTCTTGCCTCGTTTGTGCTGGGAGGACGTCTGTCTGTCGGCCACTTCGAACTCTGGGAAAGCGGCGTGCGATGCCTCCATTGCTCTCTCAACGTTCGTCAGAAGGGCGAGGTCGCAGACCTCAAGTAGAGTATGCAGCGCGCCCTCTTTCCTGTTCATCGTCGCCATGGCAGCCTTGCGCATGTGTTCTGGTGGTCGTTCTTGTAGGTCTTGGTCCCCGACGAGCTCTTCTTGTGCTGCATTCTCGTCCAGTTGTCGGGTATATTCAGGCTCTTGTTTCGCTTTAGCAGCGGCGTCGGCACGGCCCTCCATAGCACTCATTTTTTTGGACTGTGGGTGCGGTAGATGGACATGAACATCGACTCAGTTTTTGTATACGCTCCTTGTATATCCTCCGCAGTGCTGGCGGCGGCGCGGTCAGCATGCAGCGAAGCAGAACAAAACTGGTTGCGATCACCTCAACCACATAGGAAAATAAATTCAATGTGAAATTATTAATTAATTAAGGGATAAGTCATAGTGACTTAACTCTATTATACCACGAAAATTACGTTTGGAAACAAACATTTACTTCGGTAAACTGCCTGTTCAATGATGTTGTCACCGTCTATTCTTATGCATCAGGAAGAGTTATAACAGCTCACAGATAATCACTATTTATGCAATCATAATGCGAGGGGTGATAAAAGCGAAACATCGGGGAACATCGGAAACAGAAGATGATCAAGTCACAATAGGGTGAAGCTGCATTCTAATAATTATATCGCTTTTAACATAATTTCACTCAGATTGTTTTTGTTTCATTACCACTGTGGTTTTTGGTACGTTAAATGCCAACAATATTTTCAAATTTAGTCGAAAACTATGTTTTATTTTCATGAGAAAACATCGAAGAATTGAAAATAACAACAAAAAAAAAGGTAAATTCAAAAACACAAGGTTATTCATTCATCTTTGATGTTAAACGTTATGCTTGCTCCAGCAGCGATATGCTTCTCAATTGCTCGGCCATCTCCGATATAAGCATAAAAATGATTCTCGTGAAATAAGCCTTTTTTTTTTCTTCTAAAATACAGAGTGGGCCAAAAGTAGTCTCATCTACTCTGACATGTTAAAGATCTCAATGCTTTCCAATGGTGCTACGCATTTCTGAGAAAGTATTACAAAACAGATCACAGAGAAAAATTGAATGAAGATAAGAGAAATAAATACTTGGTATGGTTAGTCTGGCATGCTTTGCTGCTATTCCTATCATTTCTATTTCACGTTCATCAACACTTATGCCGATTTATCTCAATTAATAGAGTGCACTCATCATTCCGTGATATTTCCAATTTTGGCGGCAAACTGGGCCCCAGACCATGGATAGACTTCATTGAACTCATCATTAAGGCAACGCTCTCGTTCCATTGTTTTGTTATAGAGTGTTATAGTTGTGACAGTAGGACTAATGTTTATCTCCTAAAATATAAACAAAGCAGTGCTTCGAAGCGCCTTACCAGAGATAACATTCATCATGCTCGTTCAGGGGCTCATCTAATTTTGCTCTCTTCGCGATCACTCACCACTCACATTTAAATGTTTTTCCCTCATTCAAAATATGCTTCTTACTTGATTTCTTTGTATAAATGGGCGCACAATAACATAGGCAATCCGTACCTGGAAGGTATGTTTTGAGATAATTGATACATTTGAAGTTCAAATGTTAAAAACAAAAACACTAAAATTTGTTCAAATTTTAAACAAATTTTAGTGTTTTTGTTTTTAACATGGAGCAGATGGACTACTTTTGGCCCACTCTGTATAACACGGTCGTCGTCACAATTATTTTTATCGCCAACTTCATTATGCGCCATTATAACTGAGTAGTTCATATTTGGCCTGTTTCCGCAAAAGCACAGCTGGATTTCGTCAACGCTGAAACTTTATACCGTTTTAATTTTTATTTACTCGAATGAAGTAATACATGACATCTGTCAAATTCGGATAAATCATTATACACGCTAATATTTGGTTTCTGATCTCTGTTAATCCTTTAAAATCGAGAAATAATTATACGGCACTTGTCAGACCCTTGACTTGATGACCTTTGACCTTTTGCGTCAAGCAGACATGACAAGATTTTACTTATCACGATGTTCATCCCCCACTTCGTACATTTACTGCATATTTTCACAACATATAAATTGAAGCCTATTTAAAGTTTCTCTGACATTTGATATTAACACCAAATTCTGATGGTGGTTCACATAATTGCCGACTGAAAATCGAGGAGGAGTGAAAAACAATTAAAATGACTCACTTTGCCCCAGAATCCTGGGGCAAGGTGAAACGGAAGCTCCAGACACTCAGAAGTACAAAATCCAGGGCCTTTATTTACATAAATCACAAGCCTCATGGGTCCACTTTTCACAACTTGTGCACTGAACCCATTTTTCACTACTGTGGGACTCTGCATCGCAGCCTCATCCCAGCTGTGCTGATTTGTTTTCCGTACATATGTGCGTACCATGATGACGTAATCTCGAAGGAAGGAGATAGGATGAACTATTAGCCACCATTTTTTTTTTTTTTTTTTTTTTTTTTTTTTTTTTTTTTTAAATTTAATGAAATAAGTCAAATCAGGGTCCAAAATGATATTCTAGTAGTAAGTTTGAATTTATGAAATATATCTAATGGAATCATCTAGTGCAAGGATGCATGCACACGGGGCAACGTGGAACACCATTCCACTATGCCCCAATTCACCATGCCCCGCCTTGCGTATGTTCTATGCAGGTCACTATGTCTTGAAACGAAAATGTCGAGGGGAAAAAAGTGAAATTTATCCTTCATTTATGAAGACACTGAACGTACATATCATTGAATCAGGCACTAAAGACTACTCCTTAATGTAATAGTCAATTTGTACAACTTTATACAACCTCAAATTTACAAATTGGGGGTACAAAACTTAAAAATGGGCATAGCTCACTCGCCGACCGGATTATTCAATGTGGGGACATCGCAAGTGAAGCATCATAACTAGACAGAATGCCGTCTGAATATTCTCAAATACAGACGGAGATATAACTGTATATAAAATTGGAAGTTAAATGAAATGATCATGAATTCAGCGCGAAATTTCAGACGTTCGTAGAAAATTGTGTAATTTGGCAATTAAGAATGCTACCTCCAGCCTGAAACTCACACAAACTAATCCTGATATATTTGGCCACCAAATTAAATAACAAAATACACAAACCATATCCTCAATTTATAAATAAAACCACTTGAACGCTCGATTGAACAAATTATCAAATTTCATATGCAAATGAACCGGCTTTGGGAGGGGGGAGGGGCCAGAGGGAGATCCTTCATTACTATTTACTTCAATTGAAAAATGTCGTTCAGATTGCTTGATTAGTCCTGCTAATTCCTGAAGTGAAATCTAATATTGGCAAAATAGAGTTGTTTTTTATTTATGCTGAAAACTGAGAAATATCGTGCAAACGTCACGCCAATTTAGTCGCGCGCTTCTCCTTGTCTTGCTCGATTTGTTTACATGTATTTCAGTTGTTTTCGGTGTCAGCTTATCTGAACCGTCTTTTTAAAATTCCAATATACTAGTATTGTTTATGATTTAATGAGTACAACTGAATATAAAATTAATACGGCCGAAACGCACTCAACTGCTCCTCTTTCAACTGATTAATTCCAATTCCCAAATTGTACTTCGAGCCAACTTCCCGTAAAACACGCTCCATCTTAATAATAATTATGGCGCGAAAAGCAGTTCATCGCGACGCGAATCACGCAAGGCATGCGCCCTACATAAATTATGCAAATGAGGCGAATGGCTGAGTGCCCAGCATTTGTAAACATCTTGAAATGTCGGCATAAATTTGCCGAGTTTAGTAGGAAATAGTGGACGGAATCTAATTTTGAATAGTGTGGCGTTTCTAAAATAGATGATTTTAATACAGGCTTTTCAGCCACGGGTTTTGACGCAAGAAAAACTTCCAGTTTCTAACATTCAAGTATCATCAGCGGTAGCCTATTCGTCATCGGCGATCTCAGATCTCTGGAACTGGAAGTTTTTCTGGTACATGTATAATCTGGTACATGTCTCTCCTGGTACATGTATAATCCGAACCGAATGTGCCTCTTCTTCATGTCCTCTGCGGCCACACAAGCACCTCTCAACTCATTCACCATGATCATCCGCCTTCCTGCATGAAACGCTGCTCACTGAAGCAGAGCAATGTAACATTGCTCAGCTTCAGTGATGTCAATTACAATAACACCCTACATTGTACTTTGTAACTCTTCTACATGTACTAAAAAAGTATAAAACACCCGTTCGTTCATTAATTAAATGCTCTCTTATTTTTTCCTCCCCAGATTCAGCAGCGTCTTCAAGACGTGCCAGCAATGCTCCAGATCGGTTGACCAAGTGAGGTGCAATTCCAACCGAGCAGCCATCACCCGAATCAACCGACGGCCCTCCACGTACGCACGAGTGTACCCAGTTCATCTGGTGCAACCAGACGGATCTTCATTCACCATTCACTATAACGTCCCTCGCAGAGTGATCAAGGTACACTAAAATATTGCTCTGCTGTTGTTGCAATCTTCTTTCTCAGTTGCCGGTTGATCTGGATACGTTATCAGAAGAAGAGAGAACGATGCTGATTGCAAAGAGGAAACCAAAACAGAAGATCAAGGTGGAGGCAGAAGTCGAAGACTCCTTTGATCTCAATGAATACAGCCATCTCTGGAAGAAATAATTATTGCAATAAAATGTTTCTTGCCTGTTGATTTGATCAGACTTTCTTGTGTGTGTGTATGTGATTGTGTGAGGGTGTGTGCAAAATACTCAGCTGACTCTGTATTGTGATGGTTATAATAAATTAGAAACTGTTATTATTTTATATGCTAGTGAATGAACAATTAATGGACTGATCGTACAAGTTCTTTATTGATAACAGAGGTTTCAAAAGCACAGTTTTCATAAAAAAATTATGCAGAATCAACAAGTGAGAAATATAGGCGCTTATGTGGAGTGCATGGACGGATTAGCTGCTGCCTTCTTCGTATAATCATTTGCACTCTACGAGGGATTGTGACATCAACTGCTGACTAGGCAATTTTGATTGATCTCTTGCAAAAAGATGGCATTATGCAACTTCTTGAGCAATTGCATGTTTATAATATTTGCCAGATATGATCCATATAAGCTTAGACTACAGCGAGAAAAAGGGAGAAAATAAGGTTACAGTTCACAATAGAGTATAATTAAGAGTATTAAAATTTGATGAGATATAATAAAATTTATTGAAATATGAGTCTAAAATTCCACACATGTTATAATGAAATCATCACTGCAAGGTACTAGAAGTCAAGGAATCGGGACAGAATTTGATCCAAAATCTCTTTGCTTTCAACTCTTGGTTTCAGTAGTAGAGGTATGGGCTCCTTCGATAGTCCTGAAGAATATACAGCATATAATTAGTATAATAAACATTACAGCAGAATTCCAACACCTACTGCGTATGAAAGCATTAAGCACATGCAATTACACTAAATGTTATTTTTTGCAGGCCCCGGGGCAAACCCCAGAGGTCGGTAAAAGAACTGATTAATCAGAGTGCGACTCGCCATTATTGTACATGTACTAGTATCTGATTTGAATCATTTAAACCTCAAGTTGATAATTTATTTCGTAAAAGTAACATACCCTCAGAAATGTTCCAACACTTAATACAAAGTATCTACTTCCCAACCCTGATGCCGATCAGGAAAGTGAAACGCTGGTGTGGCCTAAGGGCAGGAATGCCACTACGGCTGGCCTCCAGGAGGCCTTAAATTGCAAAATGACCCGAAATGAATGTGACATTGTTTTTCTTTACAATCATCAATACTCAACAGAATACTTTCTTCATGTTGAGTATTGCTGGAAACCGAATCCTAAGTATGGTACGGTTGATATTCTGTCTCAATAAAATCAGCCATGCTTAACCACGTGTGTACACAGCTTAATTACACTGAGCATATTAAATGTCAAAAGAATATTCATTGCATGGAACAAATCAACTGCTTGCATGGGTGGTCTCCTGCCCGTACTCAAAGCAAACTGCCACAATGTGTGGCAGGTGCCTATTTCACAGGGGGGTACAATACAACTATGCTCAATGTACAGCAAATTAAGAGAGTGAAAGATTACTGAAGGTTAAATAATAGCAATAAAGTGAGAGTAAGCGACCTTTTTAACATGCTTCTTGAGTTAGATATCACCACATCGTCTAATACCTCCGCAATTTTGCTCTTTCGAAATCAAGAGCAAGACGCTCTAAAGAGTCTAAGCTGTCACTGTTTGAACTCTGCAAGACAACCAAAGCAAATGAAAAAAAAAAATGTGTATGCACGGTTGTACACAGTACAGAGGAATACAAAGAAGCATTATGGAAAGTTAGTGGTATGTATACAGCGATAGGTGCATGCAAAAAGAGTTTATAGCTACACAATAATTGCATGTAAGGAATAAATCAAACCATTTTCTATGTAAAAATCTTTTGATCTTAGTATTCCTGTAAATTGGAGAAAAGGATGATGTACAAATATTTCTACAAATTAAATACAGTGCATATTGGGAGGCTTACATAGTAGGTGGCAGGAGAGTAGAGATCAAGGCGATCCAGTGAGCGGTTGCGGCGCAGGACGTTGTCTATCCTCCTGCGAATGATCTCAGAGCGTAGAGCATAGTCCTCGTCATAGAGGCTGTCCGTAGGGTACAGTCGGTACGGGCTGGTGCTCCTTGGACGAGTAGACACGTAACGAGGAGATTTTGACGTCAACAAATCCAGGTCATCTGGAAGAGAGAGAGAGATGGTCAACAGGTGGAGTGAAGGACTGTGGGATACTTGCCGTCAGATTCAGGATCACTGTAGGTACGCGTGTATCTTGGAGTGTAGTTGTAATAAGAGTCAAACTGAAATGAAAAAGAACATATATTCTGGGTTAAACACATCTGATTTTTTTTTTTCTACTTTCAAGAAGTTGAAAGGTGGATAGAGCAGTAACAGAAAATTAACAGAAAGTTGCAAAAAAAGTAATAGCTAATGAGTAATGACACCCTGAAGCATGGGTAAATTAAGCGGCAAAAAATAATAATCAGGTTATCAGCTAGAAATAGCATGTAAAGGTTAAGAACAGCATACCAGTATATGCATGGCCTACATTTAAATTATTAAGGAATAGAAGCTTCATAAATGACAACAAAAGAGTATTGAATGTGATTATACTCGGCTTTCTCTGTTCCCCCTTCCATCAAGGCCTCCGCTGATTGAGTGTGAGTGTCTTGGCGTAGAGCCATAATCCTAAGAAATGGCTAAGTTCTCAGACAAAATAACAAACAATTGCAGCTAAAATTGTTATCAGAAAAATTGTAAATAATTCACAGATTGGATTTTATAATTACATGCAAGAAGAAATTAACATAAAAATCAAATCTATTAAACAAAATCAACGCAGGGCACCACTGACCAGGTATTTCGGTCTGTAATTGTAAACATAGTCGTCCAAGTGAGATCCTAAGAAATGAGCAAAACAAAAAACACACCAATTTATATATATACAAGTTAAAAATGTGATGGAAAAAGTGTGATATTAAAAGTAACTATTTGTCGATGCCGCAGGGGTGAAAAACACTTAAAACGCTGACTATATAATAACCCGAAATGAAGGAACATGCAGGCACCAAAATGCATCTGTGAAGCATGCGGAGACCCCATAGAGGCAATATATACCTGAGGGTGAGTGTGCCTGTGCCCTGTCGGGTGGCCTTTGCACATATGACCCCAATAAGGGCGACCAGTATAACGTCGGTAAATTTGGCACACAGTACAATTGGCTTCATTGAATGGCAAAGAACACACGTTGCAACAATCTGTGCTGATTTTTCTGCTTGCCTTTCTGTGACCCCGTTTAACCTGCAGTGTCGATGGCGCATGGCGACAAGCGACACATGATTTCCTCCGATTGCCTGGCGCTGTGGGGTTCAATAAGTAACATTGAAACACTCTGACCTACTTGTAATTACACACAGTAAGGATATTCAATTATAGTAGCTCACCAGAGGCTGCTGTGAAGCGAGAGGACTTCTTCTTACCAGAGCTTAGGGTACTGGTTCGCATTGGGGAGGGGGACCCAGGTCGACGACCAATAAGCTCTTTGGAAACCTACCAAGAAGAGAAGTCTCAGTAAACAGGTAGCTAAGGAACTACGACTATGAACTGACTTTGCGGACCACAAAAGGTGGACGGTTGGCTTCATCGTCGTTAGCGATCGCCAAATCAAGAGAATCCATGCGACGTCTCAGTGATGACACTGGGGAAACGGATCGCGAACGATAAGCAGAGGACACAGTTGGTCGGCTGTAGGTAGACGAGCGTGTCACAGATCTGAATGAAAGGTTTTAATGAAATCATGAGAAATTTTGAAGAATAAGAATCTCACCGAGATCGAGATCTTGAGCGACTGCTGGCTCTGCTGCGTGATCTGCTCCTGCTTGGAGAAGGACTCCTGTAGCGAGTAGCCAATCCCTTTTGGGTTAAAAATGCTACCGTTAACCTGTTAATCTAAATCTCTACTGCCTACATTGCTTGGACCGCCAAGAATTGGAGCTGATGTTTCCTGGATGACAGTCTTGGTGGAAAACTCCAATTTCGGGCTGATTCCCTTTGGAATCAAAACAAGAGGATTATTAGTATTGCAGCCAACAAAATAGACATATAGGTGCTACTCTGTTTCTATAAATAAAAATACTGCAGAAATTCGTAAAAACAAAGGCAACCCATATTCTCTAACCAAACATTTCATTTTTCCATCATAAATGATTAACATGGTTTGATTTGAGAATTACAGATGATTTTAGATCAAAAATATTTTCCTATAAAGATGCACTGAGGATTCTTTAGAATTAACCCAGTCAGGACATTCTATTAATGGCATTAGAATACCAAAATCCACTCATGGATCTTTCAAAAGAGAAATCCAATATTGCACCATCCTCTGGATCAATTAAACTGAATCAATACAAAAGCTAATCCGCTAAATATTCATGGAAAGCATAGACATTAAATCCGCTTCAAAGAAAATTTCTATTTGTTTTCTTCTTCTCAAGACTTCAAATGTAAATGAAATTCCATTAAATGAAACGAACCAAACATCAAGGATCAATATTAGAATGCAACTTGTCTGCCATGAAGTGAATGTAATTAATACTTACAGGGAAATCTAAGCTTCTCTCCAATAAAAGTTCTCGATCAGTTGTTCCGTATGTAGGAGAGTAAGACGGGAACGGATACAAGAAGTCCCTCACTGACCCTTCGTAGTATGCGAGGAGACGACCTCCAGCATAGAGGTCAGAGAACTGTATCAACTCAATCAGAACTTTCATCCCTGTAAGAAGACTGAAACATGAATTTACTATTTTTTTTACTGCTTTTCTATTCTCGCCTTCCAAGGTGTCAGCTACTTGGCTTGGCTCATAACAAGTATAGAAAACCTTAAAATGGAGAATGCATAAATTTATTCCAGACAATAACAATTGGCCATCTAACCTTGTCAAAGCGGAACCTCTCGTGGAAGGGAAGAGGAAAAATGGGAGCAGTTAGACTGCTTCGCCTGACCTGGTTGAAGAGCGTGACTGTCATGTAAACATCGTCGCGACGTGGCAGCCATACTCCAGGGCATGTCACCTGAAAGCATGGAGTACATTGCAATATAAGGCATCAATTGGAAATGGATTGATGAGTAATAGAGTACACGCAGGTTGATAAAGCTCCAATTAATCTAGCACAGTATTTTTGAAATAATCATCAATAGACAAAATCTGTCTAAACACGGGTAGCCCATATAAATGTAAAAAGGTTAAATGGAACCTTAGAGCAGACTGGTCAGGGCTTGACTCGTGGCGTTTATTCCCCCTCACAAACTTTCATTTACACAAGACGCTCAGATTATCAATAGAGATCTGTTGGTACGCGATTGCAGGATGAAGTGGATGAAATCTCCTAAGTTGAAGCGCATTGCAGGCCTTAGCAACGGTCCTGGCAACAGACTGTCACTGGGAAATTGACGGTACATTTGAACATTGTTAGAGTTCTGACTGGCTCAAATGTAAGAAATTGTTGTGCCGGGGAGAACACCTTTACAAAGAACCGAAAGGATATCAGAATAGCGTTTGTCTCACGTGACGTCATCACTTTGTGTGCCCAAATAAAAATTCGGACAAAATCTTCAAAATGCGCGCTTTCTTGACAACGCCTTGAACAGGCATGGGTATTTATGTTTTTCCAGTTTATGTACGAAATTGGGCTCCGATTGTGTTGATATCAAATGAATCGAGTCAGGCATACGTTCAGCTTAATTTTTAATCAGGATTACAGGTTTTTATAGAGTTTTACACTCGAAACGAATTAAATCTGTGCGAGTCTGAACTTTCATAACGCACTCAGAGCACTATAGACGTTATGCTTATCCATTCGGCCTCTCTTGTTTTGCGTACAAAGCATCCGGCCAAGCGTAAAAAAATTCAAGAAAATGGTTATCTTCAGGTGCTTGGGAAGTTATGCGTGCTGAGGTGGCTTAAAAATACTAATTTTCATGATAAATCGATGGGGGCTATAGTTAAGCAACCTGACCCTGGGATCAGCATCAATTGATCACTGCATGATCAATGCAGTGAATGGTCAGTCAATACAGTCACAGATCGAGTGGCTAAGAGTCATAGATTCCATCATAGTATCATTCATAGATGACATGGCAACACTCATGAACATGTCTCTAGCAGTTCCCCCACCTGCCTCAGTGTCTATTTTGTACCCACATGTATGATGTTGTGAAAAGGGGTCATTATGCACTGATCAAAAGTCATGTTGATTTTTTTACTGTCAGAGTGACCGATTATATAATTTTATAGTTTATATGCTCTCACCTGCTCACACTGAAAATTAGTTAGTTATTTAATGAATTTATATATACCTGCATAAGATATATAGCTGTCTAATTAAG